>OY759222.1:1822712-2022801 GCA_963662175.1 Aradus depressus
AATCATCATGCAAATCAATTGATGTCTCATTTCGACTCCACAGAGAGACATATCTAAGGATGATTGTTTATTTACCAAGCTATACCAAGTTGAAATCAAAAACCCTGATAACTGCCGATGTAATGAATGTATCGACATGAAATTTCATATTTAAAGTAAAAACACAATGAGGACATAACCTGTCAAATTTCAGCTATATCGGCTGAAGAAGAGGGGAGGTTCAGGGGAGGGGCTCCAACTCAAAAACCCAAATAACTTCCGATTTAATGAATTCATCGACAGAAAATTTAGTAAGAGGATTTAGGAGCCCCTTTATAAGTCAACTGTTGAATATTGGCGCAAACGGTCGCCTGGTTTTGGAGGGGGGGGGGGGGGCCAAAAGTTAATTGATTTGTTCTGGGGAAGTACATTGCCTATGATTAGACTTTTTTTTTTTCATTTTTAGAATTTGGTCAGAAAACCTGAAATTTCGGTGAAAACTTAACATGGTATTTCTGACCGATTACATAACTTGCTCTATACCACGATGGTGAGGTTTTACCAGATGCCTCTTTCAGCTACTGGAAGCTCTGCCCTATTAATTATGTTCAGGTTTCGTGAAACATTATCCCTTCTTCTAAAAACAAGCTAATTTTTTATAATTACAAAACATGGGACATACTCCATCATTCTTTCAGGGTACTCTTTAGCCGACCCCACTTCTAGAAATTGGAAGAAATATTGTGATTAGGAGGAGAGAAGAGAAGTTCATATTATCCGAAAATTTAGGAAAAATAATAACTAAAAATATATTCCTTACAAATAACAACTTATTTCATGTTTTCTCACTTAAATTCCTAGGAAGGACTGGTGTGTACACCTAGGGACCTAAGCATCCAATGCTTTCATTCCTTCTCTGGAAGCTCTACTGTGGGAGTCATACATTTTGCCTAAAAACCCAGGTGTATTCTATACTTACTAGGGTTATTTAACAAAAACATGACATCGCAAAAGGTTGGGACCATCGCTTAAAGTACCATCCGAAGGATGGCATGCTTAAGTTTATTTTACCTCCCAGATAAAATAAACTAAGGGCTTCAGCCGGGTTCCGAACCCGCTGTCTTTAGCTCAGTAAGCAAGCACTGAGTTACGGCGCCCTCCTGTCTATATTATGTTTATTCTTTTATTAATTTGTTTTGCTAATATTAGATATCCCATAAATAAATAACATTATTTATTATGCCAGAGAAGGGTTGGAGGGAGAGCGTGTCCGGATATCGCATGTAATCAGTTTCAGGTAACCTGAAATTATACAAATAAAATAAACAAAAATACGAGCATTCTAAACCACGTGGATCAGACGCGAAAATCGATTAATATTTTGGTTGGTTTATGAGATATGGGTGATCTACCGCTTGCCACCCTAATCGAGCCACCCGATCGGCAGTCAACAGAATTATAGATACAGAAGGCTGTGGTGGAGGTTGTCAAGCTCGGTGACCCGACTAACCCAGCTCCATCCTTGTCGGTTACAGTTTCTGTTAAAACAACATTCAATATACTTCCGGAAGATTTCAATAAACAATTTTGAGAAGATAGATCCCAGTCCTTTGAAAACAATACGACTGTGAATCACCTCTAATGAACTTCCCCAGCGCTAATTAATTCACTAGCGACTTTAAACAAAATTTCCTGTCGATATGTTCATTAGTTCAGCAATGATTGGGTCTTAAGCTTCAACTTATGGAACCCTAAAAACATAAAATGTCCTGGTAGTAGTCATAAGAATAATTAAAAATAAGTGAAAATAGTATAATAAATAATTAAAAATTATCATTTCGCCACCGATTCAATGCGACGCTAAAGGTAAGCGTCTGGGCAGTCCCCGACTCTCTTTGTAAGCTACTACCCCATCTTGACCTTAAATGTCAACGTTTTGGATGTGACTGTACTCATCCCCCCCTAGAGGACTTTGACAACAGTTCTCCCGACTACCATCTTACGGGGTATGACTTTTTTGTCATTTTAGATTACTCAATTTTCCTGAAATTGTGTTATGAATTCAAAATTTAATATTTTCTTCTCCTTCAAAGTGCTTTATTTTTTAACCTTTCAGCTGCCTGCATTTGCATGTGCTTGCATGGACCATTAAAAATTGTAGAGTAGAAATTCAGAACTTAGAGTTTGTTTTCAGAAATGGAGGCACCGCTTGATAAGAGGACTGACAGCACTTTGGATCGATGGCGGCAGCACACTTCGGACAAGATCGGAACTGGAAAACAGAAAAATAGGATTAGCAATTACAATAATATATTGAAGGGAAAGGAAGCTCAGCGATTTTCTTGGAAAACAACTCAGGATCCTTCAAGAAAACTGCAGAACTTACTTGAAGTAGGACTTTTGACAGAGGACGGGTTTGGAACATTGGATAGCATTGGAGGTGGGCATCTGATAAGGGGAGAGGATGGATTTGGAAGATTGGATAGCATTGGAGGTGGGCATTTGATAAGAGGAGAGGATGGATTTGGCAGATTGGATAGCATTGGAGGTGGGCATTTGATAAGAGGAGAGGATGGATTTGGAGCGTTAGATAGCATTGGAGGTAGGCATTTGATAAGGGGAGAGGATGGATTTGGAACATTGGATAGCACTGGAGGTGCGCATCTGATAAGGGGGAATGATGGATTTGGAACATTGGATAGCATTGGAGGAGGGCATCTGATAAGGGGAGAGGATGGATTTGGCAGATTGGATAGCATTGGAGGTGGGCATTTGATAAGGGGGAATGATGGATTCGGAACATTGGATAGCATTGGAGGTGGACATTTGATAAGGGGAGAGGATGGATTTGGAACATTGGATAGCATTGGAGGTGGGCATTTGATGAGGGGGAATGATGGATTCGGAACATTGGATAGCATTGGAGGTGGACATTTGATAAGGGGAGAGGATGGATTTGGAACATTGGATAGCATTGGAGGTGGACATTTGATAAGGGGAGAGGATGGATTTGGAACATTGGATAGCATTGGAGGTGGGCATTTGATAAGGGGAGAGGATGGATTTGGAACATTGGATAGCACTGGAGGTGGGCATTTGATAAGGGGAGAGGATGGATTTGGAACATTGGATAGCATTGGAGGTGGGCATTTGATAAGGGGAGAGGATGGATTTGGAGAGTTAGATAGCATTGAAGGGGGGCATTTGATAAGAGAGATGACTAATAGAAATGGAAAATTGACTTCGATAGAAACTGGTCAGAGAAAAAAGTCAGTAAAATAAAACAAATGTTGAAAAATACAAATTACATAATGGCGTAGTAATTCTTGGAAGTACGTACTGTATAACGTTATTTCTGCATATTTGAAATGTAGCACTTTAATTTCAGCAACGAAATGTTGACATTGTCCATGTAGAATCAAACAATTAATTTTGGTAAATATTTTAGTAAGAGCCTTGGTTTCCTTCAATTCACAACAATTATGTCAAGTCCAACGTTTAATTTATTATTTACACACATACATGTATATGAATGTTTCATACGTATTTAATTCTTTGTGAATATTATACATTTATTATAACAAAGAAGCAACCTTGTAAGGAAGCACCCTTTTTGAAATATATTAAATACTTATGCAAAGATTAACAAATATCTATTATTATACGAGTATAACCTCCTCACCTCCCAGTTTTAGGTAAAGCATTTATTCATTGATTTCATTGACTTCAGTTTCTAAGAAAGGTCCTATTTACCAATACCACCCTTGTCCGTCAAATATTCATATAGCCGCCCAATTTTCTATTCATATATGGAATTACGACATCAAGACTACGAAACTATTAGTAGTCCTGGCCGATATTAGAAATGGAAGAGAAAAAAATCGGCTAATATATATTTGCTTATTATATTAGTAACTAGAATATCCGTAAGGAATTATAAATATTATTTTTATGGATGGCGTCAGTAATACGACTTGCCTTTCGTTACTCCTTAAGTGGCGTGGGTAGCACAAACTGCACCAGAAAGCATCACATTATTAAATGTATATTTTAGATAGGTACATCAACGCAATGTCCGCCTTCAGAGCTCTTCAATCAGTGACTAAATAACAATTCTCTGTAATAAGTTCTTCAAAAAAAATTAAGACTAAGAAATCCAAAATAATTTCAGACTTGACTCACTGAATAACCTCTTCACTGGTTCTGAAGAAAACCAAAATATATCGATTTTTTGATGAGAACTTTCTATTATTTACTGGATTATGGAGCTTTTATCCTCCAACTTTTGGTGTTTACGTCACGACAGTTTCCATTTTATAATATATCAGTGTATATGTGTTATACTGGGAATCGATACAGTGACTGCCAGATCGATAGTTATAACCAGTAGAAGGCTCCTTTATGTTGTCGAAATATGCACCTTATTATTTATATTTTGAGAAAAATAAAGTTCACAAATTAAATTGTTTTTTTTTAATATAATGGCGTCGATTGGATTTCAACTCACGAGTACATATAGTTACATTAGCATAGATGTCCCTAGGACCACGAACATTTTCTGAATTGAGCTGAAATTCTTGTGAAAAGTCAACATGGAATTAATAACCAATTACGTGACGTCCCCTATTCTTTGTATGCCTGGAGAAGTAAAAGATGTTTGAAGGAATTAAAATAATATAATTTAGTACATTTACAGTATATAAGCTTTTAGTTGGTTGAAACAGGTAACGTAAAGCGGTGAAAAAAGTGTATAAATGTCTAAGAGAGATAATAATAATAAAATGTATAACAAAAGTGAGATAGAAAGAAGCCGATTGAAGAGGCCCCCCCCCCTCTCTTGTCTTGGAGAGCCCAACCAAGCCGCTAACGACCAAAGTTATCCTTATATTCTTTAATCCTTTTCAAAAAAATCACGATTATTAGTCGAAGAAAACTTACAAACTTCTATCTTAACAATAATTCTAATACTCGATGGGTTTCTTGTTACTTTCCTCAAAAACTTTACTTTTCTTTGAATTTGAAAAGTTTTGTTAATCTCGTTAGACTTTGTTGAGGGGGGGCAATGAATATTTGGTGGAAAACCTTTATAATAAGTCAATACTGACCATTGAAATAGGTAAGTCATCGTGAATCACTGCTACTACTTCCCCAACTGTGACCTAGGAATATCAGTATGTGAAATTTGACAGAAATTCAATCACTAATTTCAGGATTTGAACCCCCCTCCTTGTCAACTTCCCATACCATTAAAAACTTTGGAGTTAGCACTTAGTCTATAATCTAAGTTAAGACAACCATTGGAAGGATCTGCAAATTTCATGACTATACTTTCAGGCTTTTTCTCGAGAAGCTCAGACAAACAAGAAATGAAGATATAGAAAGATATAGATATAGCCTACTACCAGAGCGCTTCTTCGTCTGTGTGGTGGACATGATCCCGACTTCACTATAAGAGACATAAACAGGCTCGGGATCATAGCGTAACGTCTCATCCTAAGGACGGCGTGCTCAAGATTTTTCACCTCTGATTTCTGATTAAACAACAAACTTTACCTTTATGTGTATTGATTATTGATGGAATTGTTACGTTGTGCTCAATTTACTCGGCCCCCTTTTCAGAATGCTCAGTCTACCGCCCCTGTTGGCGGCATGTAACCTTCCCATTCGTATAATAATGGCACTCAACTGGTTTAATAAATTTTTTGCAGAATAAATCTTTTAGTCAAAAGTTGGAACCTATCTTTTTTCATAGCCGAGAGAGACAACCCCCATATATACGTTGGAAAATATATAATGATTTTTCACTGAAATATCTTTTTTTTTCCTTTTTGGAATCTGGAGGTCAGAAAACATGAAATTCCGTTGAAAACTCGGAATCGAATTTTGTGACCGATTACATAATAACTTCTATACTTCGTATAGCTGAAGTAACTCTATTAATTACAAATACAAAGAATGTATCGACACAAAATTTCTAATGAGCATTGAGGAGTGGCTACCCTGAGTAACAGGCTTTAGAAGATGACAACTGAATTGATTACAAATGATTCGAGCTGGAGAAAATCTCTTAGCTTCAGTTTTTCTGTAAAAAAAAATCAGCTTTCGGCGTTAAATTCTAGTTTGTTGAGAAAGAAAAGTGAAAATGAACTAAGACAAAACAATGAAAAGAGAATTGTTGAAGAGCCGACGGAATGACACTAAAGATGGCTGCAAGAATGTGCTTTATTGACATTTCTCAGCCTCGCCTCTTTATTCATCACAAGATATTATCTGTGTTTCTTAACTTAAGTTTTAACATCTCTTATTGAACAACCTCGTGTAAAAATTATTCAAGGCTACTTCTCCAGTCAACAGTTTTGTCTTTGTGTTTAAATATAGAGATCGACTCAGAAGGCGCCGATAGCTCAAGGGGTATGCTGCATGCTTGCTTAATGAGCTCAAGATGTCAGGTTCGAAATCCGGCTGAGGCCCAATCTTCCAAGTTTGTTGTTGAGATTTCAAATTTCTTCAATTCAAAAATTAAGAAAAAAATCGGGTTTCCCTCTCACTCTGAAACCTATCGATAGATTCGATATTCATTGCATCGATTGTTAAGAGGTTTTTTGAGTTAAGCCTCCCATTTTCTTCACTTTGGTTATTAAATATTTACAAATATATTTCATTTTAACATCGTTTGCTGAAACATTTTGCAAAACGCCTCTGCTAGTAATTATTCTCTTGGTTAAATTCGACATCAAATTTGCATCTAAATTCAATTAGAGATGTGTTAACATAAGAGATGCAAGGTGCAGTATCTGCCCTTATCTGCATAGGTGCAGTAACTACCACAAGTCAATAATATTGCAATCCGTTATCAGACAGTTCGTAGCCCTCTCAGGGACGACAGACATTCACCACATTTTCTAGAAATTGTCTCATTTTGAAACTGAGGCCATAAGACATTAACAAAAAAAAAATCCCAAAATCGAAATTTGTGATATTTTAGAACTTTTGGGAGTTTACAGAAAGTCGACGGTAATGTACTTCTCGGTCAATTTGGCTGAAAGTCAATAGGTTTATTACAGTGGGACTTTTCAGTTCTACTACAAAGTTTAGTAGATACATTCTCCGGTGAAGGGGGGGGGGGGGGGGGGGGGGGGCTAAGATTAATTATAGTTAGATAGTTACTGTGACTCAAGTCCGGGCTTTAACTACTAGGTCATATCGCCTCTACGAGAGCGCTCTGGTCAACATGGACCCGACTTTACAGTGGGTCCAGAATTTTTCCTATCCGAGTATAGTTACCTGGGATAGGGGTCTCTAACGAGTACGAGAATCTGACATCGCACAGGCTCGGGACCATCGCTTAACGTACTATCTAAAGGACGGTGTGCTTAAGATGGGGACTCACCCCGAATCGACAAATTATTCAATAGAGATGGAGAGGATCAAGGCCCTTCTATTTACGCCCTTCAACAGAAATGAAATGACCTTGTAAAGACCTAATTCAAGTTTCTAGCCGCTGAGTATACATTATTTAATAAATAGTATAATCTTACTGTAAAATGTAAAATAATTATTTTTTGATTTTTCAGAGATGCAGGAAGTTTAACTTTAAGTTCTTATTAAGGAATTTATGCAAACATTTCGGATTTTCATATAAGATTCTTAGGGCTTCACTTAGATATTGAATGTAATGTACAGAAAGGCTAAGTGTCTTAGGGTACGTTTATACCGAAGATGCATCGATGATGGAGGTGAAGGTCGCGGTCGATACCTCGATGTCATATCAAACTACCGCTTCTGAATGTGAGTGTTCATGGTAAGGATGCCCGATGGCTTTCACCCTCTTGGCTCACATGGATCCCTACTGAGATGTCGATGGTAAAACAAAATAGTTTGTTTTTTCATCGATGTAGCGATGTGAGCTATGTGCTGATTGGTCCTCCCGGACTGCTCAACCCACTTGTCAAAATATTTTATTTGTTGACGTTTAACCTAACCTCATAGTAGTTTTATCACTCATTTTTTTATTAATAATTATTATTAAAAATTTTATTATTATTATTAATAAACATGAAAGAAGAGCTAATAATAATAAGTGATAGTGAACTAGAGTCACTTACTCGTATACTGAACGAATAAATTTAAAATGTATTTTTTATACTGCCGAAGAGACTTATTTTAATAACGAGGCTTATATTAATGTGTACGTACCTAATTGTTACCACCAATCTCTCCTCAGCCAAAATTGGATTTATGTGTAAGTTATTGTACTTTTCGGTACTTAGTTGCTTCTCAACTAACAACACAAAATAATTAAATGTCTCAATTTCCATCCTCATATATTCATGAAATCTATCAGGGTACCTTTTAAGTTGTTGAAATAAGGTGTGGTATTCGCCAAATGGTTGTCTTGCAGCATTTATTGGGTGGACACTACATGAACCTTTAGAAATATTCGAAATTAACCACCACTTTGTGGCAACTGAAAGTTCATCACTATCATCACTTTCACTGTTCATACTACTGTTTATATATTGAAACAAACAAAGTTTTTTAGCTTTATATGCTTTTGTTAGTTAAAGTTTTTTAGTTTTGGGGAAAAATAAACAGATCAGGGATAGGTTTCAGAGTCAAGGTTATGTTGCAACGTCAATGATCACCTCCTTGGTATGAACACCCGACATCCACTTGAAACATCGACCTCTATGAAGACCGCGACCTCCACCTCCATCATCGATGCATCTTCGGTATAAACGTACCCTTAGGGCTTCACTTAGATATTGAATGTAATGTACAGAAAGGTGAAGTGTCTTAGGGCTTCACTTAGATATTCAATGTAATGTACAGAAAGGCTAAGTGTCTTAGGGCTTCACTTAGATATTGAATGTAATGTACAGAAAGGCTAAGTGTCTTAGTGGCTAAGTGTCATAGGGCTTCACTTAGATATTGAATGTAATGTACAGAAAGGCTAAGTGGCTAAGTGACTTAGGGCTTCACTTAGATATTGAATATATTCTTCTCTCTTATTCTACATCGTTCATTCAAACAGAAATTTCTAAAAGAAATAAAAAACAAAAATTTCTAAAAGAGTCAAGAAGAAAAACAAATTCCTATATTTTACCATTATGAAAAAAAATTGGCCGGGCAATCAATAATCATTTGGGGGACTGTTTAGATGCCAGCAGAGATGTAAGATGTTATCGGCAGAGATGTAAGATGTTGTCGGCAGAGATGTAAGATGTTGTCGGCAGAGATGTAAGATGTTGTCAGCAGAGATGTAAGATGTTGTCAGCTGGGATGTAAGATGTCACCTTCAGAAATTCCCAGCACTTCTTGAACAGAAAACGATATTAATCACAATATTCATATATTAAATATTAATTATAAAACTTTATTAATATTTTTCTTTTTTATTGTCCTTTATGAAGGATGCATATTAGCCATGTCTCTGTTATGGTGTTATTTACAACATCCAAGGCCCCGGGAGGGAGTTCTATCTACGAAATAAAACTATCTCCCGGAAGAGATTTGAACCCGCAACCATGGTGAGACCATGCGACCAAAGCCCTACGCTCTAGCCCGTAAGGCCATCACGGCCCCATATTAATAATGAAAAAAAAAAAAACTACAATTATGTTATATTTCCTCCCTACTTACTTCTTGGATTCTTCATATAAATGTACTTTAAAACTTGCAAACAAGCATTTTGCTTCTCTGTTTGTTGTTTCTGGTAGTGCTTCAGAGCCCTGCTATGACGGTGAGTGAGCGCCGAAGATCAAACCTGAAATCATAGGCAATGAAATTAATCACCAACGAAATATTTTGAATTTGACCAGGTGCCACAATTGTCGTCTTCACTTCCACCCCTCTAGTTTCAGTCTAACAAGAGTAGGTGTATTGTTGCCTACTACCAGAGCGCTCTTTCGTTGCTCTGGTGGCTGTGAGCTCGACCCTACTATGGGAGTCCTAAATGTTGTTTTAACCACCTAGGGTCGGGTCTTTAACAAATACCTGACATCTTAGGCTCGGGCTCATCGCTTAACGCGCCATCCGGAGAACGGCATGTACAAGGTTTTTTTACCTCCTAGTTAAAAAAAATGTAAAGGTCTCGGCCGCTTTTCAAGCTGGCGATCTTGAGCTCAGTAGCCAAGCCCGCTATCTTGTTGTTACTAGGTCATTAGTTTTACATTCTTACTTCTGCGTATTTACTGATTTTAACTCCAAAAAAAACATATAAGTTTCTGTTAACTGAGAAGAAACGACTGCAGAGCTCGCAATGTCTGTAACATTAACTGTGATATCTGCAAGCCCATGAACACAATGGACAAACCTGCTTAACGGGAAGTAGCTAACGTGGTGTCCAGTTCCAGAGGATGAGGGAACAACAGATCTCCATCCAATAAGACAGGACGAGACATTGGTCAGATCCTCCCACATTCTGTCTCTCGACCAACCACAACAAAACATAACAGTTTTTTTCCCAGCACAAACTAATCTATTACGTTTTCGCTCGCCCTCTCTAACCTTTACATGGGGGCTTCTGAATTCTCATATTAAATTTTGTTCCTTTACATTCATTACAACGGCAGTTATTGGGGTTTCTTATGAGTGTTTAAATTTACACATGAAATTTATTACAACGGCAGTTATTCAAACTAGTGAGTTAAGCCTTCCCGCTAAGCCCTCCCTTCCCTTTGATCGATGTGGCTGAAGATCAAGGTGTCGTCCTCATGGGGTTCTCGTATAACATCTCGTGTCGATACATTCATTCTATCGATAGTTATCGTGTTCACAGAGAATTTGTTTTTACATATTTGAAATCAGGGGGTCGGAAAAAATAAAATTCCATTGAAAACTCAATATCGAATTTCTGACCGATTGCATATGTAGTGTAATGGATTTGCGACTAGGTCAAATATATTGTAGACTATATTTTTAAATGTAAAGTAGTCAATAGTTGCATAGGCCAAATGTGTTATAATTTCAAATTTGTAAAGTCAGTAATGCATAAAAACAGTAATGGTGAAAGAAACCCTTAATTCTATAGGCGGGCTAGGGAGACCCGGATCAGGTAGAAGGAGCTTATCCCATTTTGCCTCCGTCAAGAAAGAAGCTGACAGGATGCAATAAAAGAAGGCACCAACAGTCACCTGGAGGAATATTTATATAGCCTTTACAATCTGGCTACAGTCAGGTACCAGATTGGAGCTCCAAGCCCGTTGTTAGTGGCCCATAAAGCAATCTGGAATGTCCAAATTAAAGTGGACAGAGGTCAAATTGATTGCCTCCCAGGCAAACAATTTGCTTTCCGAAATGGCCGAGGAGAAGAAAGAAGGAGAAGTAGTGGGGGAAGATGGCAGTCCGAGTTCCAAGTGAGGGCTCAAGTTCTTTCAGTTCCAGTCGAGATCCACCCGAGTCAGTTCCAGTCGAGATCCACCCGAGTCAGTTACAGTCGAGATCCACCAGTGTCAGTTACAGTCGAGATCCACCAGTGGAAGTGGACACTTCACTTTCCTGGACCAGTGGAAGCCTTCAGCTCCAGTCGAGATGAGCCGTTGATGCCTAGACCTTGAGGAGGAACTCAGCCAGCCGACAGCCCTCTTTCTACCCTCTGGCCATCGCAGACCTCCCTGGCCTCCAATCATCAGTTATCGTCTCCAGCCCCGTCTCTCTACAGTTTTCAGTAGTAATAAGGTTCATATTTTATGTTATATTTTTTTTTATTCTTAATTATTAATTTTTTTGATTTGATTTGTAATTATACTCTTTTAAATATGAGTTTCTAATTTTTCAGTAGTTTGTTTCCCATGCCATCACAAGTCAATATTGATTTAAGAATTTGGTTTTTCAAAACTCTTTTCGCTGAACGAATCCTTTCGCCTTTGGTTATAGAAATCCAATTCGTATATTCAAATCAGTAAATTTAAATGATCGTCTATTACCTAAGCGATCTGGCATCCTATGGACATTTTAAATTAGTAAAGACACAGCAGTTTTATAGAAAATCTCCGCAATTTCGATTAAAGTAAATTCAAAATACCACATTTTATATATTAAAACCGCGACGCGCAACTATAAATATTACAAATTGGCAACCCCTTGTGTGGAGATTTCGGTAAAATCATTATATCAGCAAGAGAGGAAAGGCGAAATTTTAAACCAAAATTGACTTGGGGAGCTGGGAACAAATTTGATTTGATATTTTACATTTATTAATTTTTTAAATTTAATTTACATTTTATATAGTTAGATATTTTTTTCTGAAATTTTATATAGTTTTTAAATATGGATAAACAATTAGTTTTTGAGGATATTGACCAATCTGAGGAAGCAAGTGTCGAAAGTGGGGTAGAAAGTTTAAATATTCCGGTGTCGGCAGGGACAAGGTCACACAAAATAAATGTTATAAACGAGGGACAAGAAACCAAAGATTCTGATATGGAAAGAATGTTCGAGAAATTATTAAAGGAAATGAAAACACAAAGTGCACATTTAGGATCACAAATAGTTAATTTAGATAATAAAATAGGAAATTAAGAAAGTAAAATGGAGGCACAAAGTGCTAATTTAGAAAGTAAAATGGAGGCACAAAGTGCTAATTTAGAAAGTAAAATGGAGGCACAAAGTGCTAATTTTATATAGCTTTTACAACCAGGATTTTACAATCTGGCTACAGTCAGGTACCAGATTGGAGCTCCAAGCCCGTTGTTAGTGGCCCATAAAGCTATCTGGACTGCCAAAGTAAAGCTCACAAGGACAAATTAAAGGAGACACCGCGAAGTTCCCCTGAATGACAGAGAAGAAAGAAGGAGAAGAGTAGGGGAAACTGGTAGAAAGTGGGGGAAGATGGCAGTCCGAGTTCCAAGTGAGGGCTCAAGTTCAGTCAGCTCCAGTCGAGATCCACCAGAGTCAGCTCCAGTCGAGATCCACCAGAGTCAGCTCCAGTCGAGATCCACCAGAGTCAGCTCCAGTCGAGATCCACCAGAGTCAGCCACAGTCGAGATCCACCAGTGGAAGTGGACACTTCACTTTCCTGGACCAGTGGAAGCCTTCAGCTCCAGTCGAGATGAGCCGTTGATGCCTAGACCTTGAGGAGGAACTCAGCCAGCCGACAGCCCTCTTTCTACCCTCTGGCCATCGCAGACCTCCCTGGCCTCCAATCATCAGTTATCGTCTCCAGCCCCGTCTCTCTACAGTTTTCAGTAGTAATAAGGTTCATATTTTATGTTATATTTTTTTTTATTCTTAATTATTAATTTTTTTGATTTGATTTGTAATTATACTCTTTTAAATATGAGTTTCTAATTTTTCAGTAGTTTGTTTCCCATGCCATCACAAGTCAATATTGATTTAAGAATTTGGGTTTTCAAAACTCTTTTCGCTGAACGAATCCTTTCGCCTTTGGTTATAGAAATCCAATTCGTATATTCAAATCAGTAAATTTAAATGATCGTCTATTACCTAAGCGATCTGGCATCCTATGGACATTTTAAATTAGTAAAGACACAGCAGTTTTATAGAAAATCTCCGCAATTTCGATTAAAGTAAATTCAAAATACCACATTTTATATATTAAAACCGCGACGCGCAACTATAAATATTACAAATTGGCATCCCTTGTGGGGATTTTGGTAAAATCATTATATCAGCAAGAGAGGAAAGGCGAAATTTTTAAACCAAAATTGACTTGGGGAGCGGGGAACAAATTTGATTTGATATTTTACATTTATTAATTTTTTAAATTTAATTTACATTTTATATAGTTAGATATTTTTTTCTGAAATTTTATATAGTTTTTAAATATGGATAAACAATTAGTTTTTGAGGATATTGACCAATCTGAGGAAGCAAGTGTCGAAAGTGGGGTAGAAAGTTTAAATATTCCGGTGTCGGCAGGGACAAGGTCACACAAAATAAATGTTATAAACGAGGGACAAGAAACCAAAGATTCTGATATGGAAAGAATGTTCGAGAAATTATTAAAGGAAATGAAAACACAAAGTGCACATTTAGGATCACAAATAGTTAATTTAGATAATAAAATAGGAAATTTAGAAAGTAAAATGGAGGCACAAAGTGCTAATTTAGAAAGTAAAATGGAGGCACAAAGTGCTAATTTAGAAAGTAAAATGGAGGCACAAAGTGCTAATTTAGAAAGTAAAATGGAGACACAAATAGCTAGTTTAAGTAGTGAAATAGATAATTTAGGAAGAGAAATGAGAAATTTCGGCGAGCGAATGGATAATAGTAGTAGGGAATTGGTTGATATGAGAAAAAATATGTTTAGTAGTGATAATGGGTTAGAGAAGATAGAGGTCCTAAATAAAGTAGAAACTGTTGAAAATAATAATAAAAAGGAACAGGTTCAAATTTTAAAATTAGAAACAGAAACAACCTTAGACATTTTAGTACAGGAAGAAAAGGTTTCAGAAGTCTTAGTTGAAAAAGTGAATGAGATCAAGATAGATTGTGAAATTAAGTCAGCAAATCATAGGACTTATTTTGAAATAGAGAAGAAATTCTCCAGACGAATAAATGTAACAAGAAAATTTCTTTCAAAGGAAGAAATTGTTATGAACAATTATATGTGCGTGAGTGAAGATGTTTTAATGAATGTATGGAGAAATGACGTTACTAATATTTTACAAAAGACAATTTATAATTTAGAGGAAATATTGATAGAAACAAACAGACAAACGGGACAGAAAAGTTTTAAGATAAAAGGGAATGTAGAATCAGAAGAAACAATGACAGATAGACGACACCGAATTATAGTAAATAAGGGGGAGGAGATTTTCAAAGACATTATACGTCGGGGTATCCGAAAAAAAGAAAATAATTAAGTTTAGGCTTTGCAATCAAAATTTGTATTAGCCGCCATTTTACAGTAAATATCCTTTTTATGAAACTCGAATGAGTTACAGACATTACAGACAGACTTACGAAAACAAAATTTAAACAGAAAATTACGAAGATTTAGACAGAAAACAACAGAAGACTTTGAATAAATGAATATGTGGAGTAAATAGTTGAATGAAAGTGAGAATTATTTTTGGTGAGAGTGAAATTTATAAATGTTATTTTTGAAAACTGGATTTATTTGAAATTTATATGTAATTTTTTTTATTGGAGTTAGTTTGAATTTTATAAGTTGCATGGAAGTTTGTGTTGATTGAGGCTTTGGAAGTGAGTTAATTTTTTTTTAGTAATTTTAGAAATATAAACGTGATTCATTTTAGATTTGGGAAGTTTTCTTTTTGTTGGGTTGATTTTTTTGAGAAGAATTTTTATGCGTTAGATTAATTGATAATATTTTTGAACAATTGAGAGTTATTTGAAATTTATATATATATTTTTTTTGAGTTAGTTGAATTTTATAAATTGGATTTAACTTATGTTGTTTGAAGCCTTGGAAGCAAAGCAGGATGGACCGTAAAGCCACTTATTACTATCCGACAGCTATTAAGTTCAAAATCTGGTAAGTTTCTATTTGTTGATGGTGCTCTAATTTTACGTATAATATATTTTAATTATTATTTAAATTCAATTGTTGAAATGAATTGTTATTAATATAGATGTTGTAAATAGTTTTTTTTTAGATTCGATAAATTTTAATAGAAAAATTAAATAAATAATAATAATAAAATAAATCGCGTCAGTTAGGATATTGAATTAATTTTGTTGAATCGAACGTAAGAGTAAGTTAATTTTTAGAAAAGTAGACTTAATTAATTTTAGATTTAGGAAGTTTTTTATGGGAGAAGATTTTTTTTGTAAATAAGATTTAGTGATAATAGTTCGAATTGATATATAATATTTATGCGTTTTTTTTTTATTATATGGTGGTGGTTCTTTGATTAGTTAGTATTATTAAGAGTTTGAAAAGAAATATTTATGAAGTTCGTTTAATTTTGTTTATGGACCAGTTTGAATTATTTATACAGATTTTGAAGAAGTAAGAAGTTTTTTAAGTTTTTTTAATAAGTGATTGATATATTTGATTTTTTATATGGGTAAATTTTTAAATAAGAAGTAATTGAGAAAAGTTAAGAGTTAAAATAAGAAGATTTTTTTTAAATGATAAAAGGAGAAAATAATTAAGAAGTATTATTGGTTAAGACACAATATTGTTTTTGAGAATTTAATGGGAAGAAAGGAATTTGGACATTTTCCGATGGGAAATTATATTTAGAATTTTTTTATGGATAACTATAAATTTTGTTTTTTTCGATAGGAAGATGATTCTGGTCGTTTTTTTTTTGTAAAACCATTTTAAGATAGAAAATGACAGTTTTAAAAAGGGTAAGGTAGGAAAGAAAGGAATATCATGCGCGGTATAAAAGGTTTTATAAATAATTTTATCCAGGATCGATTCATAAAAGAGCAGAAAATAATAATAAAGAATAATTAGAAAAGTAAATAGGGATGTTTTTTTTTTGTTTGTATGTGACGTTAGTAAAACTTCGCGGAGAATTAATATGGAGAAAAGTTATTATGTGAAAATGGGTTATTTGTATAAGAGTATATAGATGAGAATTTTATTTATTATGAGATTGCCTACCCAGAGAAAGGAGGAATCTATCTGTACTACGACGATATAATTATGAGATGGCCTACCCAAGGAAGGGAGGATCCATGAAATCTACGACGATATAAAGTAATAATATGTGTTAGAAAATGAGGTATTTTTTTTGAGTATATGAGATTATTTTTTGATGTTAAGAGAAATAAAGAATAGGTAGGGAATGGGTGAAGACCTGAGTAGCGTCACATATGTATAATAAGAAACATGTAATTAAAAAGGGGGGATATATTGAATAAATAAGAAAATAAGATGGATTTTTGATTGCTCGAATGTAGATGATAGGGTGAAATATTTATAAAATGAGACCATAGAACGAAAGTTTTGAATTTAGAAGGCAACCCATTTCTTTTTTGTCATTGATAATAAGAAAAGAAAAATTTTTCGACCCAGATTTTTTTGAGAAATTTAAGTATTAAAGTGTAATTGTTAGAATTGGTTATCCATATTGTAGAGAAGATTAGTTATGTTTTTTTTTTGGCATAGAATAATTTAATTACTGTAAAATAAGAAGAAAGGACGAAAATTATGTAAAATAAATATTGAAGTTTTTGTACCCATAGAAAAAATTAATAACTTGTTTTTTTATATTAATTATAAATTTCTTGTAAATATATATTATTCAAACCCTAGTTAGTAAGTTCTGTTGTTTTTTTTTGAAATTTGTGGACAGTTTAAGAATAAAGGAGATGATTTTTTTTTGTTAATTAGAGATTTTAGAGATAAGTTGTTTAAATACTAGTTTTTTTTGTATACAATTTCTTTGTATAATTGTTCTATGTAGGAGTAAAATTGTCCTACGTACAATTTTAGTAAAACCAGAAGAGGGTAATGTAGTGTAATGGATTTGCGACTAGGTCAAATATATTGTAGACTATATTTTTAAATGTAAAGTAGTCAATAGTTGCATAGGCCAAATGTGTTATAATTTCAAATTTGTAAAGTCAGTAATGCATAAAAACAGTAATGGTGAAAGAAACCCTTAATTCTATAGGCGGGCTAGGGAGACCCGGATCAGGTAGAAGGAGCTTATCCCATTTTGCCTCCGTCAAGAAAGAAGCTGACAGGATGCAATAAAAGAAGGCACCAACAGTCACCTGGAGGAATATTTATATAGCTTTTACAACCAGGATTTTACAATCTGGCTACAGTCAGGTACCAGATTGGAGCTCCAAGCCCGTTGTTAGTGGCCCATAAAGCTATCTGGACTGCCAAAGTAAAGCTCACAAGGACAAATTAAAGGAGACACCGCGAAGTTCCCCTGAATGACAGAGAAGAAAGAAGGAGAAGAGTAGGGGAAACTGGTAGAAAGTGGGGGAAGATGGCAGTCCGAGTTCCAAGTGAGGGCTCAAGTTCAGTCAGCTCCAGTCGAGATCCACCAGAGTCAGCTCCAGTCGAGATCCACCAGAGTCAGCTCCAGTCGAGATCCACCAGAGTCAGCTCCAGTCGAGATCCACCAGAGTCAGCCACAGTCGAGATCCACCAGTGGAAGTGGACACTTCACTTTCCTGGACCAGTGGAAGCCTTCAGCTCCAGTCGAGATGAGCCGTTGATGCCTAGACCTTGAGGAGGAACTCAGCCAGCCGACAGCCCTCTTTCTACCCTCTGGCCATCGCAGACCTCCCTGGCCTCCAATCATCAGTTATCGTCTCCAGCCCCGTCTCTCTACAGTTTTCAGTAGTAATAAGGTTCATATTTTATGTTATATTTTTTTTTATTCTTAATTATTAATTTTTTTGATTTGATTTGTAATTATACTCTTTTAAATATGAGTTTCTAATTTTTCAGTAGTTTGTTTCCCATGCCATCACAAGTCAATATTGATTTAAGAATTTGGGTTTTCAAAACTCTTTTCGCTGAACGAATCCTTTCGCCTTTGGTTATAGAAATCCAATTCGTATATTCAAATCAGTAAATTTAAATGATCGTCTATTACCTAAGCGATCTGGCATCCTATGGACATTTTAAATTAGTAAAGACACAGCAGTTTTATAGAAAATCTCCGCAATTTCGATTAAAGTAAATTCAAAATACCACATTTTATATATTAAAACCGCGACGCGCAACTATAAATATTACACATAACTTCCACTATACCTACCTACTTGTATATCTGTGCAACTATAATACTTATAATACCTTTGAATTGCCAGAGGCATATTGTGAATATTACAATTAGTGAAGAAAAATACAAGGACTATTTTCCGAGGAAAATAAAATTTTTATATTAATTTAACCCATTTGGGAAAAACAAGAACAAAACATGTTCAACGTTAGAAAATTTTTGTTTTCTCTCATTTTTTTTAAATTTATGCACCTTCCTTGATGGCTAAGAATTTATGCAAATCACTTTTTTGATCTTAAAATAACCATCCGCTTTTAGACTTCAGATCAAATAGTCAACAGGAGAAATTCGATGAATATTTTACAGAACCAGAAATTGAGCCTTCCAATTTCAAAAATCGCCCAACCAAAAGATAATTTTACAGGAAACCTGAAAAAAGTCTCAAAAATGGACAGAAATAGCTCGTTCAAACTTTTTCTTTGGGAGCCATGGTGGCCGTGCGTCTTAGAGCGTAGGGCTTCGGTAGCATGGTCTCACCTTGGTTTGCGGGTTCGGATCCCGTCCGGGAGTGAGTTTTTATTTCGTAAATAAAACTTCCTCCCGGGACCATGGATGTTGTAAATAATTAGGTAAAACATCCATTATAAGAGTCATGGCTAATAAGCATCGTACATAAGACCAAAAAAAAATAAAAAATAAATGTTCAGGTTATAAAACGTTCAACATAAAATAAAACATTTCTTATAAAAAAAAATAAAATAAACAAATATTGAATTGGCGATATCGGGAGGGGTGACTCAGTTTCAGCGATAGGAACTTCAGTTTTATTAGTTATTGTGATTCATGCCCGGGCTTTAACAGCGAGGTCATATCGACTACTACCAGAACGCTGTTTCGTCACTTATGACATGAGCCCGACTCATGTGGGATTATAAGTGTTGCCTACCTATGTTTTGAGAAGTACCTACCTGATATCGTGCAGGCTCGGGAACATCCGAAAGGACGGCATGCTCAAGGTTTTTCATCTTCTAGATAAAAAACCTAAGAGACTCGAACGGTTCGGTTATGTGGTAGTAATAATATTTCCAACCTTACATCCGTTAGTTATTTCAGTTTGAAGTGTGTTCCATTTTTTTTGGTAGAATGTTGTATTTAACATTGTAAGCTCTTCTAAGCAACAAAAACGTTGGTTATGTTCAACTCACCAGCTTTTTATTCACTATCTTCATATATAAAATGTCTACAGTGTCCCATTCAATTTCTGTAACCTTCGGGTTAAGGTTCGTACCAATGTTTACTTCTGCCCACCCCATATGTTTCAATTTTCTCTCATCGTTCATCAGACATTATTCATATAATAAATTACTAAAGAAACGCTAAGAAATCAAAATTACTAGTGACACTTCTCGTGAACACCTCAACTGAACAAAAAAATCAACTCATAAACACCTTTGGAAGGTTATGAAAAATGTCCGCGCGTTTAGCAGGTCGACCAACTTGACCAGTATCAATTCAAATCATTCCCTGGTAAAAACAAATTGTAATAGCAAGGCATTAGGTACCAACAACAAAAAAAATAAGGAAAAAGGATTGAAAATGAAAAAGGAAATGGCGAATTTTGGGAGATAGTCGGTCGCCATGATCACATGTAGTTTGGAATGAGGGGGGGGGGGGGGGGGGGCCTTCGGAACGAATCAAGGTCAACTGACGAGGCGTTTTGAAGCTTTAGGTTGGGTGTAGGTTAGGTTAGGTTTTATGACTCATGCCCGGGCTTTAACTATCGCCTACTACCAGAGCGCTCTTTCGTCACTCTGGTGGTCATGAGCCCGACTCTACTGTGGGAGTCCTAAATTTTGCCTACCCTAAATGTTTATTCACCTCGGGACCATCGCTTAAGTCGTGTCCCATCCGAAGGACGGCGTGTTTAAGTTTATTTTACCTCCCAGATAAAATAAACTAAGGGTCTCGGTCGGGTTTCGAACCCACGGTCTTGAGCTCAGAAGACAAGCAAGCATACCACTGAGCCTCAAATTCGGAGTTCAAAGGGCCCTCAAAAAGACGGAAGGGTCAAAGAAATGAAGAAACGAAGGAGTAGAGAGAGCGCGGAAAATCAGGTTGTAGCTTCACATTTAAAGATCGAAGGACCCTCAAAAGAGCAATAACAGAAGTTAAGAGTTCAAGGAACAAAGCGATCGAAAATTTAGAGGGAGAGCGGAAACATATGTGTCTCGGTGGGTAGCTTAGATTCACCTAGAATCGGTGTCACCCATATTCTACATTTCTTCTTCGGCTATTTCGTTTGAGAACAGAACAAATTTTCATCTTTACTTATCTATCTAGATATACATAGACTATCATGTTATCTGCTTGAAGCCTCTCTACTATCATTGCTGAATTAATGTTATTTCTAAAAATATGAAGAATCCGTCCCACGAATGCGACCTATATTCTATATTTCTTTTTTGGTTAGAACCAGAAAAAATTTTAATCTTTACTTCTAGTTGATTCTCATCGTATCTGTCTGAAGCCTGTTTACTGACATTGCTGCATTAATGTGTTTTTTTAGGCTAAGGAGGCTAAACCTAAACCTAAGTTTCTGCTCTCCTTCTAAACTTTCAACTTCATTATTTTCTTGAATCTTATCATCATTTTTTTCCCTTTTGTGTGTCCTTCGATCTGTGAATTTGAGGCTACACACCAAGACACATACGTTTCCGCTCTCCCTCTAAACCTTCTATCTCTTCATTTGGTGCTCTCTTTACTTCTGTTTCTGCTCTTTTGAGGGTCCTCTTATCTCACCCCGCCTCATACATTTCCACTCTCCCTCCATACTTATTGGTTGACTCTTAACTTCTGTTTTTGCTCATTTGGGAGTCCTCCAATCTCTGAAATTAAAGCTACACTCTGCCCCCAAAGTATGTTTCCACTCTCCCTCTAATCCTTTAATTTCTTTTTTATTATATTTTTTTAAAGGCATATCAACCAGGAGGGTTATTGTTGTCTGACTGTTCAAATCAGTATGAGATCCCGAAGAGAAACCGGGGGGCGACTGGAGGGGGGCCCTGCACAGGACTCCGGGGCACCCAGTGAGCGCCCCAACCTGGCCAGGGGACAAGCAACGTCTCTCTCTAGGCATTGGTCTTAGGCCCCGGTTGTAGCTAGGCCTGTTAAGGAGGGTGTGCTTGTATGTGGCACCGAGCCCGGGATTATATCAGTCCAGAGATCCCGGCGGAGCCGATCAAGCTCTCCAGTCCGGCCACCGTCCGCACATCGAGATTCTCCAGGAGTCCCACACAACGCCTCGCCCCGCCATCCCTCCCGCCCCCGGAGGGATCACAGACGTAATGGATCTGCGTTATCAGCTATTCTATAGGTCATTGAGCTACAGTAGAGTGGGACAGGCAAGTTGGAGAGAAACTGTGGATTACTGGATGTTACGAATTAATAGGACATTATGCAAGGAAACAGGGGAGTGTAGAGTTGGAGCAGGTAGTTGTGAGAGTTCTGTGATGAGTCGAGACTGGTGAAGGAACCTGATTACCAAGTGGCGTCACCCAGTGATCCACAAAGCATCACTGGAAGGTCTAGTCTTAGCCTCTCGAACCTTCTACATTCGATGAGCAGGTTTTCTTTCAACAGAAGTATTGAGTATTGGAGGACAAAACTATTCATCCGATTTCTTATGTAAAAAATGGGATGAATTCAGAATTGTTTATATCATCAGCGCTGTACTTCGCTTTTTTGGTAGATATATTATAACAGAAAACAGCTGGAGATATTGGTATGGTTAACATAAATTTTTTGTGCTCTCCAATATTTTTGTTACAAAAGTATTTTGTGTGAAGTTTATAGTTTAAAATATTTACTTATTTGTTGTTTAAAGGGTTCATTTATATATTATTATTGTGTTCCACCAAGTTCGTGAGTACAAATCAATTTATTACATAAATACAAAGCAACAAAATGAGCATACCGCCGGATAAACGGCCCAAACGTGGGAGAATAAAATCTCCAGTAGAACCGTTGTCTGTCAATATACAGCTCCCGAAGTTCCTAATAATATCTCGTCAAGACGAGGGCAATCTTAGCAACATCTCTCCTTTCTTAGTAAATAAATCTATAATAAGTGTTGCAGGCGATGTGAAAAGCATTAAAAAACTTAGAGACGGAACCATTCTAATTGAAACTCTCAATAGCAATCAATCGAGGAAATTACTGAAAGTTGAAGAACTATTCAATAAAATAAAAGTAAAAGTCGAACCTCACAAAAAACTTAATTATAGTAAGGGTGTAGTCCGTTGCCGCGATTTCGATTTCCTGGAGCCAGAAGAAATTTTATTAGAATTGAAAAGCGAAAATGTAATAGAAATAAAGAGAATCATCGTGAAGCGGGACAACACAGAAACAAAAACAGACGACTATATTGTCACCTTTTGTACCCCAACAATCCCATCTCGCCTAAGAGTTGGTTATTACAATATTCCGGTTAGACAGTTTTTCTCCAATCCCTTGAGATGCTATACTTGTCTGTCATTTGGGCACCCATCCTTCTCTTGTAAACGTGAAGCACTTTGTGCCAAATGTGGGGAAAAAAAACACGAGGAATCCGAATGTAACATACCTGTTAAATGTGTTAACTGTAAGGGGCCACATAATGCCTTCTACAAACAATGCCCAACTTTCATTTACGAAAAGGAAATTAAAAAAATTCAAGATAGTGAAAAAATCCCTTATGGTTTGGCCAAGAAAATGTATAATGAACGTCAAAGTAGTATTACTTTTGGAAAATCATTTGCATGCATAACCAAAGAAGTCAATGTTAGAGCAAATACGAAAGAAATTAGTGTTCAAGTAGACCCTTCTGAATTGGAGGCAATGTCTAGACCAAAACTGATTAGAGATAAAGCCATGGGGACCCAGGTCCCTTCTCCCACCCCTCCTGCTTCACGGCCTCCAGTAGTACCTCCTGTTACCTCCGTTCCGCCAGCGGTACATGCTACTGTTACCTCCGTCCCGCCAGCAGTACCTGTTACTGGTACCTCTCAAACTCCGCAGCCTCCTCCCCCCTCTACCCAGAGTGGGAGTGCAGAAATCCCCTCCATCCCTCCCCCCAAAATTGTTTTAAGAAAAAATGAAAAAGATAAACAATACAAAATAGTAACGGATGCATCGAGGAAAAAAGTACCTCAAGAGATGGAGACAGATAATTATTGTTAATTAGTTTATATTTATCAAATTACATGGCCATACTGCAATGGAATTTAAATGGACTCAAATGCCAATTTGAAGAACTTAAGATACTACTGGAAGAATACCATCCGTGTATTTTTTGCGTTCAGGAATCCCACTTAAAAACCAGCGACAAAATAAACATCAAGGACTACAACCTCTTCAGGAAGGACAAATTAAATATGACCCGTGCCTGTGGTGGGGTCTTAACTGGTGTTTACAAAAATTATCAGGCAGAAGAACTGAACATGAACACATCCCTACAAGCCGTCGTCATCAGGTTCTATGGAACATTCCCACTGACCGTGTGCAACGTTTATCTACCACCAACAGAAATCATAAATGAAGCAGAGATGACTCACCTTGTCAGAGGGCTACCCCAACCCTACATCATACTGGGTGACATGAACGCCTCCCATAGCTGGTGGGGCTCTTCGAGCTC
The DNA here is from genome assembly GCA_963662175.1 of Aradus depressus. Taxonomy (NCBI): domain Eukaryota; kingdom Metazoa; phylum Arthropoda; class Insecta; order Hemiptera; family Aradidae; genus Aradus; species Aradus depressus. The sequence continues at coordinate 1,846,995 of OY759222.1, forward strand.
AAACAGCCGTGGAAACACCATCAAACGCATATTTGATAACTCCGACTCGATTTTGTTGAACACAGGAAGGGCAACCTACATCAGTCCAGCCTACGGCACTGCCTCAGTTCTGGACCTGGCCTTCTCCTCTCCCAACCTCTCCCTCCAGCTTGAGTGGACCGTATCGGAAGACCTGCATAACAGCGACCACTATCCAATTAGAATAGTACTCCGGGGATTAGACAGTCAATTCGAGAGGAACCCCAGCTGGATTATTGACAGAGGTAACTGGGAGGAGTTCAGAGCCTTGGTGCACATTCATGAGAAGGACATCACTGATAATGTGAATGAGACGAATGAGTTCATCACCAACTGCATCGTGAAAGCTGCCGAGGAGACCATCCCCAAAACCAAGCAGTATTATAGTAAAAACTACACACCCTGGTTCGACAGCCAATGTCGACAGGCCAGGAAAGAAAGAAGGCAAGCTCTCCGTATGTTCAGGAACAATCCAACCACACAAAACCTCATCCTTTATAAAAAAACCCGAGCTTTTTGTAGGAGACTTTACAAGGGGAAAAAGAAGCAAACATGGAAAAATTATGTCGCAACAATCAACCATAACACCCCAACTAAAGCGGTATGGCGGAAGATAAGAAGCATTTCTGGTAATAACCTCCATGTCCAACCATCACTCAAAGTGAATAACAACGTTATATACGAACAATCCGAAGTAAGTAACCTGTTTGTAGAATATTATTCTTCCCAGTACCCTCATGCAGAGATTAGTCTGGACACAGAGTATCGCAACAAGTTTGAAGATGGGAACATCAATCTGACGTACAACTCGGAGTTCACGGAATGGGAGCTGGACTCTGCCATAGGAGAAGCCAAAAATACAGCATGCGGTCCTGATGAAATACATAATATCATGTTAAAACATTTGACCCCGGGAAACAGGAGAGCGCTCTTGGTGTTCTTCAATAAGAGTTGGACAGAAGGATCCTTCCCTAATGCTTGGAGAGAATCGATCATCCTCCCACTACTGAAGCAAGGAAAGGACGAACTACTACCGGCCAGTTATAGACCAGTCGCACTGACGAGTTGTCTCTGCAAAATTTTCGAAAAAATGGTGAATCGACGGCTACTCTGGATACTCGAGACTAACAGCCTCTTAAAGAATATCCAATGCGGGTCCCGGAAAGGTAGGTCGACGCTTGATCATTTGGTGGCTCTGGAGGCAGAACTGCTCAATACCTTTATCAACAAAGAGGAGAGTATAGGAGTTTTCTTTGATATCGAAAAAGCATACGATACTGTTAGGAGGACCACAATCCTGCAGCAACTGTTTGAGTGGGGAGTTCGTGGAAACTTGCCCATATTTATAACCAATTTTCTATCAAACAGACAGATAAGAGTGAGAATTGGGAACTCGTTATCTGCAAGAAGGCAAATGACCAATGGTATCCCACAGGGAAGCGTCCTTAGTTGCACAATGTTTGCAATAGCGATCGATAGTGTAGTATCTGTTATACCTAAAGGAATGAAAGCTTTCCTCTTTGTTGATGACCTCACTGTTCTGTGCAGATACCGCAATACACGCAAGGTTCAAAATGACTTACAAAGGCTACTCCACAACCTTCACGATTGGTCTGAAAAAACCGGTCTAGGATTTTCAAAAGACAAAACTTGCTGTGTACACTTCTCTCGCAAGAGGCGTCCTAGCCCCGACCCAGTACTCGCTCTAGAAGGAGAACCACTAACTTTTAAAGATGAAACCAAATTTCTTGGATTGATTGTGGACAAAAAACTTAACTGGTCCAGCCATATTAAATATTTGAAGAAAGAGTGCAACAAGCGACTCAATTTATTAAAGATTTTGGCCAATACACAATGGGGAGCGGATAGGACATCTCTCCTAAGAGTATACCAAAGTGTTGTGCGCTCCAAATTGGACTACGCTAGTTTTATATATGGTTCAGCTCCAAAGCGTTACCTGAGCAGTTTGGATCCCGTACACCATGCTGGACTTCGACTTGCCACCGGGGCCTTTAGGACGAGTCCCGTCGTCAGCCTTTGTGCCGAAACTGGGATACCCCCTCTTCTGTATCGCCGCCTTTGGTTAGCCTCCAGTTACATTGCGTCTTTATCACTGAACGAAACCAACCCTGCCTACAACTATGTTTTCAAACCGAAGTACCGCAGATTATATGAAGGAGCGCCGAATGCGTCAGCTCCTCTGGGAATGAGGACAAGGCAATCCATATTAGATCTCATAGAAGTGCAGCCACGAAGTGACCCTCCGGAGGAGCCACCTTGGACACATAGAAAACCCTTACTCCAACTAAATCTGCATCGGCTAAAGAAGTCGGAAACTAACAGTTACATCTATAAAACCGAATTTAATAAAATCCGGAGCCGACATCACAAATTTGAATTCTTGTACACTGATGGGTCTAAGAGTGGTGGAAACACTGGATTTGCTGTGGTTGCTAAAGGCGCTACGATAAAGCACAAATTACCATCATGGAGCAGTAGCTTCACTGCAGAACTGTGCGCTCTCTCTGCTGCACTCCATCATGTGATGACCATGGATGGACAATCATTCATCGTCTGTTCAGACTCAATGGCAGCACTACAAGCAACCCAAGTATTGTATACTGATAATCCTCTCGTGAGTAGAATACATAGATACACAGATTATATCTTATCTGAGGGCAAGTCAGTCATATTTATGTGGGTTCCATCACATGTAGGCATAGAAGGAAATGAACAAGCAGACCTTGCTGCGAAAGAAGCCTCAACTTCAGCTGCTGAATGTAATGAAATTTCTACAAAATCGGATCTCAAACAGATACTACATAGTAAGGTTCAACTGGGTTGGACCAACATGTGGAACGAAGTTGACGGCCGCAACAAATTAAAAAACATCAAAAAAGGGGTGGAACCATGGAAAACGTCCATCAGGGATAACCGACGAGAAGAAGTGGCAGTGATGAGGCTACGAGTGGGTCACAGTCGGCTGAGCCACGGCCACCTGATAAGAAGAGAGCAAGCCAGGAAGTGCGAACTGTGTGAGGAGGAGCTGTCGGTGCGGCACATCCTGGAGGAGTGTCCACTCTATCAGGAAGAGCTGGCCAGGAGAGGCATCACCAGAGCACTGCCAGCAGCCCTGGGCAACCACCGAGAGGCACTCCAGAGAACAATAGACTTTTTTAGTGACACGAAACTAATGGACGAGCTATAATAATACGTAAAAAAAAAAAAAAAAAAAAAAAAAAAATTTGTATATATATGTATATGGATGTATGTCTGTATATGTGTATATATATGTATTGATGTGTATATATATGTATTGATGTGTGTGTATGTGCATATGTATGGATATGCATCTGTCTCCATCCCTAAGTATTTAGATGCTTATGACCTTGATGTTGAGCATCTATAACCCTAATCCTAATCCTAATCCTATTTTATAACATTTTTTGTTCAAGATTTTGATTAAGGAGCATCATTAAAAAAAAAATCGATCGACCTTTTAATTCTGTTTATAAAATTTATATTTATATTTATATTTAATGTGAACCAAACCATTTTTGAAAACCAAAATGGGATAATTTCTATAGCTTTGAGAAGGAGGTTAACATTCTCCATCTTGGAGCCCGATTTAGCTTTAAGGTTTGTTCTGTTATCTCTAAATAACCAGATTGACAATCCATGTTCTCTCCCCACACCCTTCAGATGCTAAACTTACCCCTAGAGGCGAGAATACGTTGGAGATGCATAAAATATATAATATTCTTTAATAAATTCAATAATGCATTACTTTCCCTAGAAGTGAGGTTATATTCCGTCTTTAAAACATTTCCCAATTGTTGCAATATCTTCTTGACCTTCTTATCTATCAATAGATACAGATATATTTTCAGTATTCTTGCCTCTAATAGTATGTTAAAGTGTAAGGTACCTATGTATAAATATAATATAATATAATTGCACGTTATCACGATAATATTGCACTTGTTGATTGCACACAAGAGCTGTTGAGGGTACACAAAGCACAGAACACAGAACAGACAGAAGACTGCAGGCTGTAATAGTGGTAATCTAGAGATGTTGAGGTCGACTGTGGCGCAACTATTTACCAGCTACCTCCCATGAACTACAAACTAGTGCCACGATTCTACCCTTCAGTTCCATTCGTCACAGGTTATTTCAGTCGAGGTGACAATGGCTCCTGGAATGGTCTGGTGAGTCGAAAATACGAAAAAAAATGTTAATATAAAAATGAACATAAAATGATGCTTATTAGAAATGTATTTTAAAAAAATCTAAAAACAAAATTTTAAATAGTATTTTTCAAACATTTTATAGGTTAGCTCACAAAATACTTATGTTATTCAAATATCTAGAAAAATAATGTAAGGAGAAAATTGTATTTGAAATTAACATAATTATTAAATTAACAGCCCTTGAAGGTTATTTGAAACATTTATGGTAATAAGGCAATTATAAGGAAAAAAATCATTACAAAGAAAAGTTATTTACTTATATATTAGGAAGGGGAAAAAAAATGAAAAAATATATAGCGACTGGTCGAACATAAAAAGGGGAGTGCCTGGTGGCCGTGCGGGCTAGAGCGTAGGACTTTGGTCGCATCGTCTCACCATGGTTTGCGGGTTCGAATCCCGCCCGGGAGTGAGTTTTATTTCGTAGATAGAACACCCTCCCGGGGCCATGGATGTCGCAAATAAGTAGATAACACATTGCCACGGCTATATGCACCGTACATAAAGCCAAAAAAAAAAAAATATATATATATACTCCGAAATAGGAAGTCGCTGTCTTATGAAATTGCCGGTTGCCGCTTATGAAATTCATTAAAACAAAAAAAAGTTTCATTTTGGTAAAGAAAGACATGTTATGAAATTGTTTCTTCTTGTGGTGCCAGTAAACAGCTGATATTACAGTCGAGTAATTACATTAATTTTTTTGAAGAAATTACTATAATTATTGTTTACCAAGAAGAAACATTTTATGTTCATTTTTTTAATAAAATTTCATAAGCAGTAAGGTTATTTCTTATTTAATTCATAAAAATGTGTGGAAAATAAAAAGTAATATAGTTAGTTATTATGACTCATGCCCGGGCTTTAACTACGAGGTCATATCGCCTACTACCAGAGCGCTCTTTCGTCACTCTGGTGGACATGAGCTCGACTCTACTGTGGGAGTCCTAAATTTTGCCTATCTTAAATTTTTATTCCCCTAGGCTAGGGGTTTTTAACGAGTACCTGAAATCGTACAGGCTTGGGACCATCGCTTAACTTCCCATCCGAAGGACGGCGTTTTTAAGTTTATTTTACCTCCCAGATAAAATAAACTAAGGGCCTCGGCCGGGTTTCGAACCCACGACCTTGAGATCAGAAGGCAAGCACGCATACCACTGAGCTACCGGCGCCCTTAAAAAGTAATATAAAAACTGAAAAGTAGAAAATGAAGTGTTTGTTCCCACAGACATTGATGATGATGATCTTGTCGGAACTTTATATTATGTCGAAAGTTATATTTTAAATATATATTATTACAGATTTTATTAAAACTTTACCACTTTAAAACCGGTCGAACCTCTCAGGTTTTTTTATCTAGGAGGTGAAAACATCTTGAGCACGCCGTCCTTCGGATGGGACATTAAGCGATGGTCACGAGTCTATGCGATGTCAGATACTCGGTAGTGATACTTACCCTAGGTGAATAAAAATTTAGGGTAGGCAAAATAACTCCCATAGTAGAATCGGGTTCATTTCCACGAGAGCGAAGAAAGAGCGCTCTGGTAGTAGGCGATGTGACATGAGTAGTTAAAGCCCGGGCATGAGTAGTTTGGGAAAGCAATCTTTGAGACGCTGCAACTTTGTGCATGTTAGTTCTGGATCAAAGACAAAAAATGTTCAGAAATTTCTTATGATACATTTTTTTGTTAAACATGATTTTTTCTTAGAACCAACCGTTTTCGCATAAATCAGACAAAAGTCCTAAAAAATGACGTTGATAGGGCTCGAATGATAGGGCTGAAATTTTGACACAATGCATTCTCATCGGAATGAGGGCTGTGTACCAAATTTCAGCCTTCTTTTTTTATTGGAAGTGGCTTGACGTCACCAAACCGGAAGTGATTTGACGTCACCAAACCGAATTAATATAAGGTACCTATATAAAACGTGTTTTTTTTTATTTTCTTTCAATTATTTTTTGAGAAGAAGCAGAAGGAGCATTTACGGATCCCTGTTTACATTAACTTTTCTCTCATTTTCGACCCACCAAACTACTCCCCGAATTATGGACACTTCAACTGAGACAGCCTATATATAAGTATATACACCTATATAGTACTATTTACATATAATAAATATATGGTGCATGTATCTGGGTAGACTGCATGGATATTGTTATGTAAAATGGATGGATGAGAATGCATGCTAACTAGATTGCAGATAAAGTGCATAATCTTATTCCATTGTGGGCCAGGTATCAACTCTAATTTTCACCCCCATAACTCCTATGTTATCAACATACCCAATTGTTGATGTGAAATTTCAATTTTGACTCCATAGTTAGCTCATTTGACAAACCTCATTGTCCAGTAAAATGTTATTTGCTATTAAAAGCCCAATATGAATTAAAATGTTTGGAAATTAAATTATTCCACTTATATTTGGAAATTACCCGGAGTTAGTGGAACTACAGGGAAATGTACCCAGGAGATTATAACAATGTGACTTGATTTCAGAACTCTTTTTTTTTGTAACTACTGTTGTACTTTAATTCAATATTATCCAATGAGAAGCCTAGTCAATCTTGAGTTTCACATATTTGCGCTGAGTCAATGTTAATCTGAACGTCCCACTAAACAATGAGTTCCTACTGAGGATGACACTAATGTCTGACCCATTTACTAATATACAACTGTCACAATATAATTATATAAATATAAACCTTTTCTGTTTTCCTCCTCTAGGAGGTGGAAATCTTCTCCGTGATCTAGAGTCAGCGCTCCGGTCCAGACGAGAGCTCTTCTCCAGGCAGGGTCGAAATTTGGACTCCCTCAGTGGGGTCACTTTTGGAACTTCGAAAAGGTTTGATCCCCTCAGGTAATTTTAACAAATTTTGTAATGAAATATATTTTTCAAATGTATTATGTATTTTTCACAAGTACAGATAAATATTCTGGGTGTTTGTGAGATTTACAGCAATTTAAACGGAGTACAAAAGTTTATCCTCTAAGACTTACATTAGCTGTCTAGGTTCAAAATTCCTAGTGTAGTCTGATAATGTATTTTATTATTTATTCCATGACTAACGAATAAATTGATTTTCTTTATTTTCCTTTTATTTCCTGAATTATAGTACTTATCTATCGTATTATATAAGCGCCAGTCAAAAACATTATCTCTCACTTGAGAAGTCTGATTAATTATAATCAAATTAAAGTTACTTATTATCAGATTAATATCCAGAGATTTAAGTTAATCTTGCTTCCAGTTAATCCCAAAAAGATTATTTATTGCTTTTGAAATATGAAGGTTTGTGACTTTGGTAACGTTACTCCTTTTAACAGGATTCTTTTTTTGCTTTGATAACATATATTACACGTAAATATGACAGATAAGTACCTTAATTATTCTAAGCACTCAACCATATTGCAAAAATTCAAAGTTCCCCGGGCTTTATTTATTTCTGCACTATTTATTTATTTCTGCAGTACATTTTTAAAATGTATTATATTTTAATTTTATTATTAATATATATATTCGTTAAACTATATACCTACAACGTTTTTACTGACACTCTGGTGACCCAAATCATTCAAAACAGTTTTGTTTTTATTAGAATTATTATTTTATATTTATATTTTATTTGTTTATATGCAAATAGATTTTTCTATTAATTGTAGTTTTTACCTGCCATTTGTCAAGTTAGCACTGAACATGGTCGAATAGGTCTGAAAGCTGACTCTGTCAAATAAACTTGTGTGTGGTCAACTCTGTGTTGTTCTTTTATTAAATAAAGCACGCCTACAACAATCTTATAAAAAAAAATCCTGGTTCTTCATTGGCTTCAATTTGAAGATACATGACTGTGCCGGGGAGGTACTGGGAGACTGCCGCTATTTCAAGACTGTGTGGTCATTCAAGACTACCAGCTACAACCAAGTCGGAAAATGTCCTCCGGCTATGTAGTTCCTCAACGCAAATCATTCAACTAAGTTCTTTCTCTTTCTGTTGATTCTTTACATCGACAGTTATTGGGGGTTTTTGTGTTGACCCCCCCCCCCCCCTCTTTTCCCTTTGGCCGATTTGTCTGAAAATTAATAGGTGTCATCCTTATGGGGTTCCTGATACATACATAAAATTTCGTGTGGATGCATTCATTTTATCGGAAGTTATCATAGACAATGAAGAAAGAAAAACATGAAATTTAATTTCCAGTGAAATCTCAATTTGGAATTTTTGACCGACTACATAACTCCTGTACGTTGTGGTAATAAGAAAAGGCTTAATTGTTAATCTTAAATAAATGATAAATAAATAAAAATATCATATAGTTAAGAATTGTGAAATAATAATTAATATAATTGAATTATTAATAATGAAATAAACAATAAAATAAATTATAATAGATAAATAATAAATTACATTTCCTGTAGAAATTTGATCTCTTTTCTTTTATTAAATTTTGATTTCGACAGTAGTTTTTCGAAAAGGGCCCTAAAAAAGTATCAAAAGTTCAAGACGTGCAATTTTGAAGAAAGTGCACGTATATTTTTAAAAAATTTCAATTAACAAACTTTTCATTTGGATTTCTAAAGAGATGCCATCTTGTCTTCTAAATGCAAAAATATAAAATCTAATCCAAAGGTTTTCAAATAATTTTACTGGGCCAACAGAGAAAATGAATAGAACAGAATTTTCGAGAATAAATATTGAGGTTATTTTCTTAAATCTACATTATTAAAATTAAAAACTAAACATTGAAACAACCAAAAATCGAAAGAAAAAAATCTTAAAAACTAAATTCTTAACACTAATTCAATCTTTTTATTTTATATGTTGGGCCATTCTCTAAAATTAAGTTATATATATTTCTGGGCAAATATCCTGTACGTGTAAACAAATAAAAGTACCTTCTTTTTTAATCAGTTTCACCGTCAATACACTTCTATTTAGTTCATTTCAACATAAGCCTAAAACAACACTACATTTTCACTCAGACCGCCGCCATCCTTAGGCCTCACCTCTCTACTACACACACTAATTAAAACAGCTGATGGCCGTGTTTTGTTTTCTACATGCATTTGTTTTAAAAGAAATGTTTTTTATATAAAAATAAATATAATTAATTTTTTTATGTTTAGGTATAATTTAATCATTTCATTTGTATATTATTATTTTCATACATCACAACGTAACCGCTGGGTAAGTAAAAAAACCAATATAAAAAAGGTTATTAGAATGGGGAACTTTTTTCGAAACATTGAATATCTGGACGACCTTGTTGGTATATCACCGCAGGAGTAGAGACCTCCCACTGGTATATATAAAAATATCAGTTAATTATTACCCAACCCACCCCAGAACCATTCTCACTGTCCACCTGTATCTATGAACAGTGCTCTCATTCCAACCTCCAACAACGTACGGTACCTTGGATTTTACTTAGGCAGCAGACTAACGTGGAATCCTCACACAAGACTCAAACGACAAGAACTCAACAGACGATATGGTATTTTAAGACGACTACTAGGATCAAAATCGAAACTATCTGTTGAAAACAAACTTACAATTTACAAAACAATCATACGACCAGTATGGACATACGGACTAGAATTATGGGGCTCAGCCAAGAGTTCCAACATCAACAGAATACAAGCTTTTCAGTCAAAAGTCCTACGATAAATTGTCAATGCTTCTTTTATGTCACCAACAAAGACCTCAACATTCCTTATGTCCAAGACCTAATCCAACTCCAGAAAGAAATGCCATTCCAAGTTGAATACCCATCCCACCCTCTTGCTCAGCGCATGTCCTCTCAGTCCCATTCCGACAACCCTTCACGCCGCCTAAGACGACGCTGGCCTCGCGATCTTCTTTGAATAGATAAAGAGACTGTCCAAGGAAGTGTCAGCACTGGCTGCCTTCTCCCATCCATTGTACATATTTATTTCCTATTCATTTCTACTTATTGTAAATTTTGTACAGATTGTAGAATAAAAAAATAAAATAAATTAAAGAAAGAAAAATATAAAATAGTAAATATAGGTTCCTAGAAACTTAGGGACAGAGTAGAGTGACAATGATGACAGTTTTGGCGCTAAAGAAGAAAACATTCAGACAAGTTAAGCAATGGAACCAGTTGATATCCTCCTGAACTTCTGCGAACAGGAAAATTTTGACTTCCACGACGTCATGAATTTGAAAAAAATTAGAACTGAAGTAAGAAAAATCATTTCAAACCGTTAAAAACAAAGGATTACTTCATATTTCAAACCGTTATAACATGGACAATGTATACACATATGTACATAACATTGTACACACATATGTAATTCGTTAAATAAAAAGTGTCTCGAATAACCGTGGTTTTCATTTATCCGTGTGAACTCTCCCCCCCATTACCCCAGATAATCGAGGTTCATATTCAAACATTAAATTTACCTTTCAGATATTTTATTTGTAATATTGAATACATTTCTTAGCCAATTCGTTCGTTACCTCTCGGAATTTACGTTGAATAGAAAATTTAACATAATTCCGAATTGAATTTGGTGCAGGATGCTGGGGAGAGATCTTCTGATTGGTCACTTTGTTATTTACAAGAGCTTCTTGCCAAATTTCTTATTGGATTTTCCTTTAAAACATTTCTCACAGATTCTCCTCATATATGTAGGTATATTGAAAGTCAAATACATTTCTGCCATGTGTGTCGATATTGTGAAAAGGAAATAAAACAAAGAGTTTGTTTAACTTCTATATTGTCTAATTGCACAAAAATATAAAATATAGGTATATAGTCAGCACAAAGTTCTTAAGTTTGCTAGGAAGTCATATTTATACACTCCTCAGATTACCTAAGGCTCTGGCACCCTGTTCTCTAGGGAAGTTCATGGGAGTGGAAATCCCTGCCTTAACACAACATTTACAAATATTTGAGTTGTTAAATATAATAAAATCAAGAAAATATAATAATAATTATTATTAAATTTAAAATAATGAAAGGTTTATAGTAGAACATATATTATATATAAGAAATAAAGACTATGTGAAATAATATCAATTAGGGAGAGATTGACCAACGGAGAGATGAGGTCGAAGAAAACAAAATTGTGGAATATCTGCCAATGTATACAGGGTGGCCCAGATAAGCGGGCCACAAGTGAAATAACTCCTAAACGGTTTGAGTTATCAAAATTGTGCATAAAACTAAAGTTGTAGCACTCGCCGAGAGCTATAATATGGCGTCCTCGAAAAGACATAAATGACCCTTTTAATGACAAACAGCACTTCGAAGGGCCGGGTTCCCTTTTGACCCTTAAGTTTCATTACATTTTATTAAAGTACTAAAGAAACAAGAAAGAACTGTGCAAACAGATTTTTGATACGTCAAGTAGTTCTCGGAAAAAAAACGTTTAAAGTTGCACGTTTTTCTTATTCTGAAGTTACTTAGTTGCAATTTAATAACTTCAGAATAAGAAAAACGTGCAACTTTAAACGTTTTTTTCCAAGAACTACTTGACGTATCAAAAATCTGTTTGCATAGTTCTTCCTTGTTTCTTTAGTACTTTAATAAAATGTAATGAAACTTAAGGGTCAAAAGGGTACCCCGCCCTTCGAAGGGCTATTTGAGCGATTAAAAGGGTCATTTATGTCTTTTTGAGGACGCCATACTATAGCTTTCGGCGAGTGCTACAACTTTAGTCCTATGCACAATTTTGATATCTCTAACCGTTTAGGAATTATTTCACTTGTGGCCCGCTTATCTGGGCCACCCTGTATATGTCAATGCAGGTCCTGAAGAAGACACTCTCAGTGCCGAAAGCTTGGCAGATATTACACAAGTTTGTTTTCATCGATCACAAGCCTCATCTCTCCTCCTTCTTATGACATAATATTAAAGTACAGGAAGAAAAATAAAATAAAATAAATCTTTATAATGGAAATACACAATATTTTATATTAACTTAGTGGCGTTAACAGGGGTGAGTTTGTTGGTTCAAACAATTCCCATTTTTTTATAGTTGTGTTAATTTCCAGCTGTTACAGAGAGTCAAGCTGTCTGCCATTAAGGCCCCTTGCTTCGTGATAACGCTGATAACGGATGTTGACTTCTCCTCTTTCCCCTTGATATAGGGCTGCTTCTTGCTGTCATTCCTTGCATTCTCAATGATTTGGATATAAACATTTCCCAATTAAGATAACCATCCATTGAATATTTGGAATGGGGACGCGGGACCCTCAAATTTTCTGAAAGTCGCCATGTAATACATCCTTCGCAAGTATATTTTCGCAAGAGCTTTTAGAAACAGGAAGCGTTTACTCTATTTGTGAAATAAAATGAATGTGAATTTATATTAGCGATTTTCACTGCTGTTCTGTAGCAAGGAAAGATATGAAGAAATATTTTAGGCGAAACTTTCTTGTTTTCTGAAAGACTTCTAAAATATGTACAACTTGACCCCCTGGAGATGTTAAAGTTAGTGTGAATGAGGCGCTCCTGGTGGAGGGCTGAGTCAACATATCACAGCCCATATCGCCCCTCAGTCTAATGAAGATCGATTCGGAAAGTTATGGAATGCGGTCACTTTGTTCTGTTATATTCCCTTCTATTATTGTTATTTCTCTTCACTCGGAGAACTGAATAAGGATGAGTGTATACGTCACCACACCAACCATCATCTGGAAAATAATCATAAATCCTGTAGAAAAATTATCTGTCGCAGGGATTTTCTTAGAAAATGTTGATGTGAGGGTGGGAGGGGGAATTGGGAAAAACGTTTGATGAATTTTCATCATGATAAGATGAACCCATAACAAATATTATTTTATTAAATACAAACTTAACAGTGGTGCCTTAAAACAACAACACACTTTATTTGGACCAGAACATCTTGGTTCTTCACACAAAGTATAAAATGGAAAATATAAAATGAAAGTAATTAATAATAATGTCTTGGTATAATCTTGGTTTGAGCCTTCTGTGGAGAGTAGGCTGGCCAAGATTGTAGTGGGCTGCTCCAGAACACAGGCCTAGTCTTCCGTGGTAGTTATCTACTAAGGACCTTAAATAGGCTGCGACCCGAGGAACTCCCAGTTCCTCATGGAGTTGGCTGTTTCGGATAAACCATGGTGCATTCAGAGACTCACGAAGAATTTTGTTCGGAAGTGTTTGTAGTCGTGTTGTGAGTGAAGGACTGGCGCCATGCCATATTGGACAGGCGTATGTTACAATGGGAGAAGTAACGCTTTGTACAGGAACAGTGTGCAAGAGTGTTTGAGGGGAGGGGTGTGTTGCGGTTAACGAGTGGATAGAGATGATTTAAACGGGTGTATGCTTGTGTAAGTTTTGTGATGATGTGAAGTTTCCATGTGAGCCGTGTGTCTAAGAATACACCAAGGTACCGGACAGCCTGATCTTTAGGGTTCCATGGAATGGGAAGCCCGTCAACCCGCAGCCTACTCTGGTCCTCTGTAAAAAATCGGCGAAGGGCAAAAATCTTCGCTTCTGTTTTACTGGCGTTCAACTGAAGCTTCCATCGAGCGAACCAGCTGGAGACGTGATTGAGAGAAGTTTGTAACGTGTCAACTGCTGTCTGGAGGTCTTCATGTTGACACATAAGTAGTGTGTCGTCTGCGTATAGTGCTAGATTGGTATTACATGGCTCGGGGATGTCGCAGCAGTATAAGCTGAAGAAGAGGGGACTGAGGATATCTCCCTGTGGCACTCCCGCCAGAATACTACGCTTGGAGCTGAGGATGTTGTTGACCCGCACTTGAAACGTCCTGTTCTCCAAAAAGGAATCAACGATCTTTTCCAAGTACTGTGGAGCCCATGTCTTCCTCAGCTTATAGCGGAGACCTTCATGCCACACCGAGTCGAACGCGGAAGCTACATCTAAAAAGACAGAGGTTGTATATGTCTTCTGTTCGAAACTATTCACAATCTTTTCCGAGACCCTGTGTAGCTGGTGCACAGATGAATGATTATGTTTGAAACCAAACTGGTGAGCTGGAACAATTCCTGCGCTTTCCAGGTGAGAACCCAGTCTTCTCAATATTAGTCGTTCGAAGATCTTCGACAACGAGTTCAGAAGGCTTATAGGCCGATAGCTGTCCGGCTCTTGCTTGGGCTTACCATGTTTATAGAAGACGATTACAACCGCGTTTTTCCAATTTCGAGGAAAATAGCTGCATCGCAGGCATGCGTTGAACAGACCGGTTAGAAAATCTATACTCTTGGGTGGCAGCTTCTTCAGCACTATGTTCGGAATGAGATCCTCACCGGGGGCCTTGTTGTTTGCTAAGTTTGTTATTAATGTTGTGATTTCTGAGGGAGTGGTGAACTTGATGAAATTTTCACAGTTTGTGTCGGTATGGAAAGATATGTGTGTACTGTGGTGTTCATGTCTGTGTTAGCAGTGTCGTGTGTGCGGTACTTTTGTTCGAGGTGTGTTGCCAGGATTTCGCATTTGTCTTCGTCGCTCGTCACTGTGTGATGTCCGTCTGTCAGTGGGGGCAAGGATGTGTTTTGTCTCAAAATTCGTCGGGTTTCTTTCCAGAGACTACTATCGCCGGGGGGTCATGTCGGTCAAGTAAGCCCTGTACTTACAAATTCTGTGGTTGTCGAGCTCCCATCTCACCCGTCGGGTCAAGCGATTGAGGTCTCTTTTATCTACATCACTTCTTCTTCTTTGCCAGCGTTTGCGAGCCGTGTTTTTTTCGTGAATTAGTGCTAGGATTTGAGTGGGAATGGAGTCATGTATACATGGTCGTCTGTCTTTGAAGTGGTGATATGTAGCATTGTGAACAGATGTGTAAACAGTTTGTGTGAATGTCTGTATTGCCCAGTCTATGTCGTCTGTGTGATTGTAGTAGATTGGAATTTCAAGAGTTTGATCCATTTCCCATTGAAAAGTTTTCCAATCAATTTTTCCTGTTATAAGTCGTGGAAGCGGTTCGGTGTAGTGTTTGTGTGCTGTGAATGTGTTAAGGACGGGGACGTGGTCTGAATCGAGTTCTTTTGAAAATCGTCGTCTTCACAAAGGAAAATTGGGGGGATTTTAAGTTGTTTTTTGGTCTGTGGGGTGGTATCGTGAGTGTGTTGGTCGGTGATGAGTGCTGCGAGTGGCGCGAATGTGTTGTGCGTGGGTATAGTGGAATGAATTGCGTACCTGTTCCGCTTGGGCTGGGTGTGGCTGGCCCCCGGTGAGGGCTCTCCGTCTAGCTGCATGGCTGACTCCGGGAGTGCTGGGAACTCCATGTCTTCTTCTGGGGGACAGGGTCTCTTCGGCTGGCTCACTAGTCGGGGTGAGTTCGACTGATCTGGGTTACCTGTATTGTTCAGTCGTGCTTTGAGGTTATCCGTGAGTCCATTTTTCGTGTTGACCGGTTTTTCGGTCGAGTTGATGTTGGGCTTCATTCTCACCCGTAACTTGGGTGAAAAGTAAATAATTTTGCTCATTTTTATGGGTATAAATAACTTTTCAAATAATAAAAAGGTAAATTTTCTTGAGACAATTTGTTTACGTGTTTAAACAAACAAAAGTTCACAAAAACGTTAAGTAAAACATTGAATTAGCAAATTTCCTAGCATCCTTAAACGTTCTGCTCAAACATAGGGTACGGGAGGGGGGGTTGTAAGGGGGACCTAAATATAAAGATAGTGCTAAGTCATTAACGAATGGTCGGATTGTCATGGAATTTCATATGTAGTATTCTTAAAGGCCAAATAAAAAAAAAGGGTGTGTGACGTCACAAAATAGTGAACGTGAGGGGGGGTTGTGGGGGTAGGCCTTAATATAAAGATAGTACTGTCATTAACGGATAATCGGATTGTCATGGAATTTCATATGAAGTATTCTTAGAAGGCAAATTGAAAAATTTGCTATGTGAAATCTCAAAATTTTGAAAGGTAGTGGGGGTATGCCTAAATATGAAGATAGTGATCGGTCATTAATAGATGATCCAATTGTCAAGGAATTTCAAATGTAGTATTTTCGAAGGCGAAATAGGAAAATACACTATGTGACATCTCAAAAATTTGAACGGGAGGTGGGGTTGAAATGGGGGCTAAGCATAAAAATTGTTTTAGCGAAAATTGTGAACGGAAGGGGGGTTGTGGGAGTAGGCCTAAATAAGAAGATAGTGATCGGTCATTAACTGATGGTCTGATTGTCATGGATTTTCACATGTAGTATTTTTAAAGGCGAAAAAAAAAAATACATTATATGAGACCTCAAAAATTTGAACGGGAGGGGGGGAGGGGCTACGCATAAAAATAATACTGACTCATTAAAGGTAATCGGATTCTCATGAAATTTCACATGTAGTAGTAGTAACTACGTACTAGCTATGGTGCCCAGCGTTCCTAACGACGTACTAGCTGTAAGGTCCGCGGTTGCAAAGCACATACTAGCTGTGGTCACAAGCGTTCTTAAGTACGCACTGGCTAGGACGTCCAGTGATGCTAAGTATTCACTAGCTGTGGTTTCCGCCTTTGAATGGCGCGTACTAGCTATGGTGCCCAGGGGCCCTAAAAACTTACTAGCTGGAATGTCTGCCGTTGAAGGACTATAAGCGTTATTCCGTATGAATAATTGAAAATTATAACATCATGAAAGTACTGTTGAAGAATTGAAGGACGACGTGCTCAAGTAATTTTTAACCTAAGTGAAATTTCACCTACCCAGGTTTAGATATATAACATACGAGTTATTATCGAGTATCTGACATACGAAAAGGCCCTCGATCATAGCTTAAAGCCCAATCCGAAGGACGACGTGCTCAAATTTATTTTTAGCTTCTCGATTAAAACATCTGACCTAAGTGCCTTGGCTAGATTTCTAAGAGGCGATCCTGAGCTCGGTAAACTCCATTCTTCAAATTTCTCGCTTTTTAACGGTTTTTAGATTTAATATTTGTTAAAACTGATAGAGAACAACCGGGATATCTGAATCCTACACAAAAATCGAAATAAGAATGTTATTCGAAATAAGTCGGGCTAAATCCCCATCTTCAAATTTCTCGCTTTTTAAGGGTTTATAGGCTTAATATTAGTTAAAACTGATAGACAGATTCAGATATATCGGGAAAGTCCCATCCGAAGGACGACGTTCTCAAGGTTTTTTCAAACATAAGTGAAATTTCAGCTACCCAGGTTTAGATACGTAACATACGACTCATTATCCAGTACCTGACATACGAAAAGGCCCTCGATCGTGGCTTAAAGTCCAATGCGAAGGACGACGTGCTCAAATTTATTTTTATCTTCTCGATTAAAACATCTGACCTAAGTGACTTGGCTAGATTTCTAAGAGGCGATCCTGAGCTCGATAGATTCCTTATGTAAGATAAAATAAGTTACCGTTTGGTTCCAACTAAAATTATCAAGGAAGTAAGGTGGAATATAAGTGGGCTTTGAGGTACCGTTTTGACATATTTTCTGAAAAACAAATTAATACAGCTATGTTGGTAGATATGCAGCATCCAGAAACGAAGATGGTCAACCAAAGAAAGATTCAGATGTATCGGGAAAGTCCCATCCGAAGGACGACGTGCTCAAAGTTATTTTTACCCTAAGTGAAATTTCACCTTCCCAGGTTTAGATACATAACATACGACTCATTATCAAGTACCTGACATACGCAAAGGCCCTCGATCAACGCTTAAAGTCCAATCCGAAGGACGACGTGCTCAATTAACTTGGGTGAAAAGTAAGTAATTTTGCTCACTTTTATGGGTATAAATAACTTTTCAAATAATAAAAAGGTAAATTTTCTTGAGACAATTTGTTTACGTGTTTAAACAAACAAAAGTTCACAAAAACGTTAAATAAAACATTGAATTAGCAAATTTCCTAGCATCCTTAAACGTTCTGCTCAAACATAGGGTAGTGACATCACCCAACACTACGTGACATCACCCAACACTCCTTTCACAGTTTGTACATCTCATGGCCTCAGATTTTAATTGTGAAAATCGGTGCCTTAATAAACACAAACTTAAAAGCCTCGCTAATTAGACTTGCATTAAAAAACAATAATTTACCTTCTATTAATTTTGTTCAGCGGAATTATTTTTGTTGAATAACACTAAACTATAATAATGCAGTAATTCAGAGCTTTGCTGTGCACTAAAGATTTATACTATAAAAACAGAGATCCAAAATATTGTGAAAATTTTAGTAAGTTCTCAATTATTAGTTGAGGGGGGAGGTTAATTAAATTTGGGGGCATTAGTCTCTCCCCCCCAGGAGGATGTAGCAAAATACCCGATCTGTCGAGCATATGTTACGTGCATTTAAAAAACTGGTACAATTTACACAAATGTGATGCTCTAAAAGTATCTTCAAGAACTTACTGAGCTCAAAACTGAAAATCCAATATCAAATACATGGCATGAAGTTCGGATTTGAGGCAAGTTATATGCAAATATACATATTTCTTCCTGAAAAACAAGAAAAAAATTTAATTTAAAAATTATGATTTTTTATAACTAATGTTACATTGTATTTTTTATCTTAAATCAGACTTAGGTGGAAATTGTTTTCTGTCCCAAAAAAAATTCATAAAAAATATCTCTTTGTGTCCGTTAAACATATTTCTACCTAAGCAAGAGATGGATATTATCCTATGCAAAATGCGAACATTAAAAATCCATTTAAAAATTCTAAGCTGCAAATAGAGACAAATATTTCACACTTTTTCTTAAATCACCTTACAAATAAAATAACTCTTAGAATTCTTAACTATTGTCTACATTAACATGGAAGCCAATTCGAAACAATAAAAAAATAAATAAATTTAGGTTTTTCTTCAAAATTATATTTCTACAATAATATGAGGATGTTAGAATTAAATTCTGCATTGTGCTTTATTTATCGAAAATCCGTTATTGGCAAGGTTATTAAAATGTGCATTGTGTGGTTCAATAATTTTAAACCAAAGCCTTTTATAATAATATTGACACTGAGTTAAAAAAATATGTATATATAGTAGAGGGTGCCGGTAGCTCAGTGGTATGCGTGCTTGTCTTCCGAGCTCAAGAACGTGGGTTCGAAACCCGACCGAGGCCCTTAGTTTATTTTATCTGGGAGGTAAAATAAACTTAAGCACGCCGTCCTTCGGATGGGACGTTAAGCGATGGTCCGAGCCTGTACGATGTCAGGTACTCGTTAAAGACCCCTACCCTAGGTGAATAAAAATTTAGGATAGGCAAAATTTAGGACTTTAGTAGAGTCGGGCTCATGTCCACCAGAGTGGCGAAAGAACGCTCTGTTGTAGGCGATCTGATCTCGTAGTTAAAGCCCGGGCATGAGTCATAAAACCTAACCTAACCTGTATATATAGTATATATATTTTTTTTCTCTCTTCTTTTATATATATCTTTAAAAACAGTGTTGAGATCTGTCATCTATTTTAACATTATAGTTCAGATAGATGGGCAAAAATTATATTTTTTTGTAGCTGATACTTAATTTTAAGTAGCAGTTATGAAAAACAGATACAACTATTCTACTGCTATCTTATAAAGTTGAGTCGGACAAAGAAACTGTTACTTTTCAAGGTTGACAAACTAAAATACCTACCTAGCAATTCAAAGCAATATTAACAAATTTTGTTATTACTACTTATTCGTATTTTTGAGGAATTAGACAATATATACATATCTTATCATATATATCTGCCAAAACATAATTATAAGGGGGGGAGAGAACCTTAAATTAAGTTTCCAGTATTTACATTCAGCAGCTTTCGGATGATGCCCAGGCAAGCAGACTGACTTACTTTCAGCTTTATTTATACATTCTTTATTTCTTTTTTTATATTACATTGTAAAAAAAAAAATAATAAAAAAAATACTATGCAAGACAAGTTGCAGGGATAAAACAGAAAATCACTTTATTGGATAAAGTTGGGATCAAAGCCATCTCGACATGGTCAAACCAACCAAACTCGACTATGTACCTTTTTCAAATTGAGTTAACTCAAGCTTGCACGAAACTAGTTTAGATTCAATTTACCTCCCTGTATACTAACTATACTTCGTGAAAATCCTCTCAATGGAGACTTCTTCATCAGTTTGTTTTTTCTATCCTGAAAAATTCACTCTTCTAGAACTGTAAAGAGTGATAAGAGATTGATGGAGAGCTACTGCAGCGCTACCACTCGGTGGAAACTTTCCCTTTTTTTTTTTTTTTTTCCTTTTGGCTTTATGTACGGTGCATATTAGCCATGTCAATGTGTTATATATAATTATTTAAGACATCCATGGCCCCGGGAGGGAGTTCTATCTACGAAATAAAACTCACTCCCGGACGGGATTCGAACCCGCAAACCATGGTGAGACCATGCGACCAAAGCCCTACGCTCTAGCCCGCACGGCCACCATGGCCCCCACTTTCCCTTCCCTGCTGCTGGCAGATAGACGACCCCTTTGCAAGCTCTTACCTAGGCGCTTTCGTCTTCCTATTTGACATTCTCCTAGCAGTGGCGGATTTAGCAGGTCAGCCATTAAGATTTGGCTAACCGGGCCCCCCTCAGCAATTGCCCCACGGGCCCCTCTCACCAAATGATACTTCAATCATTTTAGACTATTTAAACTCAATCGCTCAACATTTTTTACTCTTTATTTCAAGGAACTTTTTGTATTCGAATTCTTTCAAACACAAAAATACATATAAAATTGTTTAATTCATTTTTTTTTTTTAATTCATCTCCTTTTAATAAAAGGCAAACCTTCACATGCTGAGTGCTTTCGAGGGCCCTCATATCAAAAGCTTCTAAATTTACAAAAGATTAATTTAAATCGTGAAAAATTCACTTTTACACGAACAATCAAAGATTTTCGATGTGCTGCAATGACTGGAGAAACACTAGATGATTACAGTGTTCTCTACATAGAACGAAATGTTGCCAACCAAATTCACTTGAATACCACAATTGAATTATTTGCTGACCGGGCCTTTTTCCTTAAATCCGCCAATGTCTCCTACCATTATTTTTGCTTTTCAACTTTCCACATCGATCTGAATTTCGATATTGTTTCTTACAATGTCTAATACTCGTATTTTGATTTATTTTAATATTATGATATGTTTAGTTTATTAATCCACTAAATTAATATCCAATTAAAAATAATTATAATTTTCTTGATTTACAAGTCCCTGAATAAAAGTCATTCCGCCACCCACTGGCATGTCTGTTCCTGGTAAATGGGAGGTTGGTATACTTACATTTGTTTCAAAAAGATTGGTTTTTTTCCTATTATAACATTTAGTTTAGTGACCAAAGTTTTGTGGCTTTTTAGTTGACGCTTCAATGATCACTGAAAAAGTTTCACTTCCCACAATGCTTCTAATATAATAAAATAATAATGAAAAAGTGTATAATAAATTAAAAAATGGCTTTACATTGGTAAGAAAAATTGGGTTGGCACAAACCAGTTGCCTCAGGCACGAATTGAATCTGGTCACCTGAAAAAATAAAATAAATTCAATATTCATGTAGCTACGATTTTATGTGGGAGGGGGTTCAGGGACAGTCAGACCATAAGGATTCTTTCTGTCTTTACAAAACCCTAAAAAAGAAAAGAAAAAGATTATAATAAACACAAAGACTAAAGACTTCTTACTAAGAAAGTCAGTAAGAAAGCTTCTGAAAAATTAATAATGGATAATACCTGTTTTTTCAAGCAAACCGTTGTGTGTACCAAGTAGAAGACGGTAAGGATGCCGACCATGAGTTCCTTGGAACTTCTGCTGAGGTGGTCATATTCGTGCCGGCTCAACTTAATGATCGTCAGATGGGCGTAAGGACATACCGAGAAAAATATACCGACCACCGACATCAGGATCAGGGCACTGTAAAACTTGAGGATTTTGGCAAAAGTCGATAAAAGCTTTTCTTGTTGAAAAATGACAGAAGACAGGTCAGGTTGTTGGACAGTTTGAAGTTTTGTTATTAAGCTTGTTTCGATTTGGATAAGTAGATGGACTAAAGTTACGTATTGTCCAACAGTGAGGATGAGGGGCGCTCGTCCAAGCGGCTGAAAAATATAATGGACTATAGATCGGGGTGAGCCGCAAACAAAGGAGATTTGCACCATGTAGACGCTCTGGAGCAGAAGAATGGCGGGGGCCAGGAAGGGGACGTAGCAGAAGGAGACTTGAGGCGGACAAAGCTGCCGCATCGTGCGCAAACAGACAGAGAGCACCTTGGGACCGGTCAGCGTCAGATGAAGTACCACCCAGGCCAGCACTTGCAGCAGCACGGCAAATACGAAACAGTTGCGGATCATAAAGTTCCCTTTAAGTGGTGTGTTTATCTTCCAGTGGGCTTCTTCAACCGAAGTCACCAAGCCGATGAAAAGGGACCAAACATACGAGTAGGAGACTTGAAAATTTTCGTCGAGAAAAAAACTGCCGGATAACCTAGATAGCGTGAAGATGGATCGGTAGGCTGCCTCGAATCCGACCTTCATGGCGAAACTGCGCCGCTGTTTGTCGTGTACCGCACAGTGCACAACCTACAATCAACCGTTATCTTGATATCTGTCACGATAATAACAGCCGGAATTTGTTCAATAATAATGATAATATATCCGAAGGAAATTAATTTCATTAGGAATAGAAGCTACAGACCAATCAGCCTTTTAAATAGCCTCTCGATGCTATAATAATAATAATAATAATTCATAAGAGGCTCCTCAGAAGGCTGCAAATCGATAAACTCCCAATTCCATGGAATCCTAAAGACTGCAGCCGAGAATGTATCAACACTATTTATTTTTATTTTCATATTTCATTTGTCAATTTGTGTAAAATACATGTTCAGTACCTCCTCTCCTGGTCCAAATAAAAATGTTTTTCTTTCTTTCTCAATGGGAATAAAACTGGAGAACAAAAGAGCTGTCCCTGGGTGGACATCTGGGACAAGTTCTAGAGTAGTGTAAAATCTATAATATATAAAACTGGAAATGTCATAATAACCTATAATCTGATATAAATAGAGGAATAAAGCATTCCTATTTTAAGGCGATCCTGTCAAGACCAAAATTAGAAACTCATTAATTTCACGAATACTGGATTTTGCCAAAACATATCCATAAATTTCCAATTGCTGTTACTTCTTGTACATTGGCCCTGATCCAGGTGCCAATCAGAGCAGTACTTGCCCCAGGTGTGTCTCTCTCCAATTGGCAGTTAATCCACCCATTCATTCATTCATTCACTTTAGTTTATTCATGAAATTTATACAATTGGTTTTTCCTTTCCTTAAATGGAACTCCTTTAACCATTTTCGTAGGCAGCTTCATTTTAATTGTTACGAACTGAATCGTTTATTTTTGTTACTAGGTCATTTCAAGTAAGTACTCATTAACGATCAAGAATGACCCGCAACAAGTTCCATTTTGTAATCTAAATATTTGAACACTTGTTCATTTCATTATCGATTTATTTATTAGTTTGTTTTTATGTTTTTATTTACATTCATTAGTATTTTTTTTTTCAAAAGTAGCTTTTTAAATGTTTTTTCAAAAAGTTACATATAGTTGTTATTCATCTAAAAGATGGTTTTAGCTCGTTATCACTGTAGACTTTCCAGACGGTACCAGATTATCTTAATTTTGATCAATCAAATATCCCAGTGCAAATTGTGCTCGTTGCTTCGTCGCAGCCACTGTTTTTAGCAGTTAGCATCTTTAGCGATTTAGCTTCCAATGAGCACCGTTAGCTAGTTGGGCGGAACTTTGCTTTAGTTCATAAACCGAGTTACAGGACATTCTTTTCGAGGTGGATACCGCTTGATAGCAATGCTCTTTATGTCAGTGCCTCTCAATTAAGTGGTTTCTTGAACATCATTTGACGGAATTTTACATCTAAGTTATTTTTGTTTCTTGATATTGTTACGAACTGAACAGTCAGCTGTTCTATGACTGAGCTAGAGTACTTACAGTGACCCTTGGTAAGTTAACATGTCTGTCTTTATTTGATCCAGTTTGATAAATATTTCGTTGTGAATTAACTTTTCAAAATGTAAGAACTCTTGTTGGGTGTTTTGGATTAAGGTGATATTTGTTGTTTATACACAGACAGTTGTGTATTCTCCTCACAATAAGATTTCTGCAAGTTTTTCCTGGATTGGCCGCGATCATTAAGAGTATACTTTTTTTGTAAAACTTACGCATCGTAGTGTGGATCTTCAAGTTGGAAGCCTGTCTACACAGTTCAATAAAATGTATTTACATACATGATTCCATTATTACTTACTCTTTAATTGTTAATTTAAAACTATATGTGTTGGTATGAAATTTTGTAGAAAGTTAAGAAATGAAAGCAAGTGGTTGACATAGTGTACTCAAGAAATTATCCAAATAAACAGGCAACGTATAGGCTATCCTGCGTATGCAACGTTTTATAGCCTACAGCGCGACAGTGAGTTGATGAATGCTGTCCACAACTTTGTTGTTTTATATTTGCGTGTCGCAACCATGAGCCCGATTCTACTATGGGAGTCTTAAATGCCTTCCCAGGTTTAGTTAGTATAGGACGACGTGCTCAAAGTTTTACTACTTTTCGAATAGAAAATCTAAGAGCTTTGATTGGAGTACCTCTGTTACTGGCGCCTTTTTATTTTATATTAATTATATTCAATATTATTTATTTTCTGAGAATATTTTATTATTTCTAGATGTTGAAACAAACAACAAAGAAAGCACTTCTCTTGATTAAATAAATAATTTATTCAACTGATTGGACTTGAAGTAATAATTATTATTGCCTCACATGTCAATCCAAGTTTTCAACAACAGTTATTGATTTTTCATTCTTTAAACATATTACTCACATTATATTCATTCAAATATTGTTTTTCTGTTCACAGTGGCCATGCTTTTGGGCGAGAAAAAAGAAATGGTTTTGACGAAATTGAACATAGCGGCTTTGGATTCTTCAAGAAACGAAATTTTGATGAAATTGATCGAACAGGCTTCCCAGGTTTTATAAAACGTCGTCAATTTGACGAAATTGACCGAACTGGATTCCCGGGTTTTATTAAGCGTAATTTTGACGAAATTGACCGAACTGGTTTCCCTGGTTTTATTAAGCGTCAATTTGATGAAATTGACCGAACTGGATTCCCTGGTTTTATTAAGCGTAATTATGCTGAAAATGATGAAATGTCCAAAACAGGACCACAGTCATCAATGTAAAAAAAAAGTAAAAAATTCACACATTTCTCCCCTCCAACAAAAAAATAATAAATAAAAAAATTGAAAAAAACATGAAAAAATATTTATGTATTTATTGATTGACTTACATATAGCGGCTCTAAATTTTGAACAAAAAAACACTTATTAACATTTTATAATTCTGTGGATATATTTTTCTGATTAATTGTTCTCTTAAGAAAACGTCTATTTGAAGTTTACAGAAGAGGATCCGTTCCCAGAAGTTTTACATAAGTTAAACACGTTGATTCATACCATAGGCTGTAAGGTGCCACATGACGATACAGTGTAGTGTAATTCTACATATGTAACGTTTTACAGGAGGATACATTGTAGTAATGAATTAATATTTCCATAAATCAAGTTATTTATATTTATATAATTTTTTTTATTTTGCACAGTAGATTAGCATTAGTTCTCCAAGGTAAAAAAGGAGCAATCTTGGTGTTGAACACTTAAATATATAAATTTAGTTGAAGGAGACGTGAGGAATAGAAATATATTAATTTCTCATGATCATGAATATACTGAATAAATAAAGGTGGACAAAGTCTTCCTGTTCAGGAATTGTTTTATTTCAGAACCGGTTTCGCATATTCTGCATCGTCAGGTTGATGGAACATAAGAGAGGATTGTCTGGAGTACTTTGTTATTACTGAGACACTCCCCGAGAGTGTTGAGTGTGAGTTACCACACACTCCCTTTATTTCCTTCAACCTTATGATGCAGAATATGCGAAACCGGTTCTGAAATAAAACAATTATTGAATAGGAAGACAATCATTGAGTTTATTTATTTAAATACTCAACCTTAGGATTACTTCTTTTCGACCCTGTATGACTAATACAGTCTCAGGTGCCAAAACAGATTTGTTGAAATTATAAATATATTGATTTATCAGTTTATTCATGATAATCACTGTTAGAAGGTCAATGGTAGTGATTTTATAGCAATCATTTTATTTTTTGTTCCATAAAATACTTTCTTCCTAATTTAAATAACTTTAATGAACCATAGCTATGAGCTTGGAGTTTTGCTGGCTCTGGACAATGTTTATATTATAACAGAAAATACATACAAACATATGTAAACTTAACGGGAATATTATAATAATAAAAATATTATTAAATAAAAACAAATACATTTTTAGTTAGTAAACAAATCAGATTTTATAAACTTGAGAGGCAGATTTCTTTAATACATTTGTTAATATTTATGATCTTTATTATTCTTAATTTGTATATATTGAAGCTAATATTGGATATTAACAGTGGATGTACTTGTGAAAATAGGTTGTTAATGTGTACAACGGCTTTATATAATTTACATCCTGATTAGGAATATTAAAAGTTGATATTTGAAAATATTAACTAATCTAGCTCCCTAACTGGTATTATTTATAGTGACAAGTCAAAATCACATCTCATTCGGTCAGCCATATCGGTTTGTAGCTAGATTTTGTATAGCTTCTCCAACGAGTTGTTTTTGTTGTTCAACATATTTATTAACCAATAATGCGAAGTATAAACGAGTCCATAACGACATCCAATCTGTTGAAAACTCACTGGATTCACTTTGAAATATTGAATCTGCTTTGTTGAATAACTGAAATGAAAAAAAATTATAAAACAGCTTTATTGTTAATTATGATGTCCTAAATTAATTTTCCTATTAAATGGATTAATTGTGTAACGGGTTTTTATTTATTTTTCTAATTAGCTAAAAGATATGTTTTGTTCTATTTACTCTCGAAGAAAATTACGTAATACTTTGCATTTGTATCTATACTTTTTTTGATACATTTTTATAATTTATTCATAATTATTAGTAATTTTTTTATTCAAATCTATTAAAAACAAATGTTCTCTTTACACTTATTCTTACGTTATTCTATATTTTATTTTTTGTTTTTAGATTATCCATTATTGTATTATTTTGTTTCTTTTGATCAAATATAGATAAATGTGTAGTGTTATTTTTGTTTTGTTTTTATTCATGTTATTACTTAAATATGCGTTGTATTTTTATTTGTGTAAATAGTTTTTGTACGGGTCAACTCCTGCTATAAAATGTATGAAAATTTTGTAAGTAATTCAATAAATAAATAAATACACACAACTCGTTGTTAGTATTTTTGATGAATCGAACAGATGCTTCGTGATTATAGTTTGTCTGATGAACCAAGGGCAGGAGCGCTTTCAGGGGCGCATTCTTCTCAATAATTTAAAAAAAAAAATGATAGTTATTTCTTCACTATTTTTTAAAAATCTAAAAATGAAAAGGTGCACTTAGAACATGGATTTACAGTTGGTATTACTAGTTTCTAAAGACCTAACTATCCTTCTTTTGCGAATGGACGCCGCTCGTTATCATTACCTCTACTGTTCGTTATTTGTCAACTATCACTCTTCGGCGACCTCCCCCTCCCTCTGTTATCTTATCTACACTCGAGTCCTGTATTTAAACGTCCCTAGTGAGCCACTTTCTGGCACTTCTCCAATAGTCTTCCCGCACTCTTCCTCTCAAAAAATATTTAATAATAATACCAATAAAACTTTACATTAATATCAAAGATTTTGAATGCTTAAAAACATTTTTTTTTTTTTGTTTTCTCCAATATGACGTCATGATAAACAAACTACAGGACATAATACAGTATTTTTACAGACGTTTCCATGGCAAATTGCATTCACATACAAATCCATACATCCACATACTTTCTTCACCACACTTGCCTGGACTGACGAAGACATAGAACTGTCACTTTCTATAATCCCAAATTGTACCCTCTATGTATCACAAACATCCATTTATACTTATCGTCCTGAGGAAACTACCGCTGGGTGGCCTTCCTCCCTCAAGCCAAGCCCTCATGGTAAGCTGGTTCTTGCGATGAACAACAGTGGCGACCAAGTTTTAATATAAAAAAATATATATATTGTAATGAATAAAGGATATTTTTTAAAGAAAAAAACTGTTATTCTCTCATTATTCACATATCTCTCTCTGTTTTATTCTCGGTGCGGGAGTTTGGAGCAGTGTCCGCAAATGCTCCCCCCACCACTTAGATTTAAACCATTGCATTTAGAAATATTACAATATTTTAATATATTTCTATTAAATGTAAAATAACAAAAATATATTCTATTTTTTTTTTTTTTTTTGTTTGATTTCAAAATGTACAAACCATATAAGTTTCAGAAAGTATTTCCGTTATCGGTATTTAAAAATGTTATTTATTTTGGTGGATTGGTTGTTACTCATTAAATGTATAGAAAATGTTTAAATTCTCATGAGAAACTTCACGAAATTGGAGGCTAGTACGAGTATAGCTGCCAAAAATATATATTATTGTGAATTTCTCCTTTCACAATCCACCAATTGAAAAAAATATTGCATCTCTAATTGTTCTGTTATTTCATCTAATATTAAATTATATACTCGCATAAATAATTAACTTTAGTTGAATACTTCATATATTCATTTAAATACTTGAATTGAACACTATTTAGAGCCACTATATAACTATATTTATTGTAACAATGTATTGTTAAAAAGATAATGTAGAGATATATTATGTAGAAACACTTTAATGCGAACCTATATCAGTGTATTTTCTGTGGTCCTCAAATTCCCCAAAATGCAGATTCACATATTTCTATGGTTAGTAGCACCTAATTGTCGTTTTGTCTGTACTCATACAAGTAAATAATATATAGTATATATATATATATTCTGTAATAAACCCCAAAAAGAACAAATGTGTTGTTAATTATCTCAATTTTGAAATTAAATCATACTTATATTTAAAAAATCAAAGGCAATTTTTTTTTATTGATGTTCATATTTTATTTGTATTTTTTATTGTATCGTGTTTATGTAGAAAAAATGGGAAGGTCATTGAATTGATTTGATAAAAATAAATGTTAATATTTTTCTTCTATTTGTGGCATCCAAAGCCTTTTGACATTTTTTTATTTACTTACATTCCCTCTCTAACCCGTAGCAACTATCATAGTTGATACAATTGCAAGGACATTCTTCAGGTGCATTTTATTACATTTCGACTCTCGGTTCCAGAAAGAAACCCTGCATTACCTCAGTACACTTCCGCCTCAACACCAGCACCGGGAGATCCAGGTCCGAGAGCGCCTACGGTCGAGCCGAGACGTTCGGGACGGACTCGCCGACCTCCAGCCTATCTAGGGGACTATCAGCTGAAGTTTTGAACCCCATGAAATTTTTCAATATTCAAGTTCCAAATTAAGGGGGAAGACTGTTATAACCTCAACAATGTTTACCTGTTTACTTCATAAGTTGTTTACGAGAGGTTATGGCGTCACCTTTCCAACCAGACTATTCTAATGTGTCATGTTACATTTTCTATCCAGATTAAAGTGAAAGATCAAATGCGTGCTTATATTATACTTCCCTGTTTTCAAATAGTAGACCTAAATAGACACAATAAGTTTTACTTCCCAGCTGTTGAAATTCTGTGCTTGGTCAGAAAGTCGATGTTGTGTTTTCACTGGAACTGCATGTTTTCCGACTCAGTGAGTTATGTATTAAAACGTGGTGGTTTACGAAAAGTCCTGCCTTTAATGACCCATTAATTTTTTTTTTTTTATATAAAGGAGAGTTAAAAATGGGAGGTATGGTTAATTATCCTGTCGAGTTGGCCTTGCAGTCTAGCAAAGTAAGTAGTGCTAAGTACCTGGAGGTGTGCTTGATGCAACGGGAGGCTTTGTTTTGTAGAGGGCTCTCTACTGAAGACAATGACTTCTGAAGAGAACTCCTGGCCGACAGAAGGCTTTCATTATCCCAAGTTAAACATGTCATACTGCGTAGTTAGTGATTCCATGGAAATTGTACAAACGATATGAGCAGAGTTTTACCAATTTGGGGTGACAGAAGCCATTTGATTCAAGAATGTTACAGGGTATGGTAAAAAAGAAAAAAAGGCGTCCGGGGGTTATCAGAACGAATTTATCAATAACGTTTTCGCTCTTCCTCAAAACCCAGTCGATCGTTTAGGCTAAAAATCAATTTTGACTTGATGATGGCTTCTGAATCCTGATAATAAATGTTGTTTTGATACATTCATTACGTCGGCAATCGAGTTCTCCTCTCATCCTTCACTAGCTTTCAGGGTTTTAAATTTAAATATAAAATATGTCGATACATTTATAACATCGTCATTTATAGTGTTCACAGACACACAGACATGATTTTTCTAACCGATTACATAACTTCCCCTATACTTCGTATAACTGCCTCTCCTCTATAATGTAAAACGCAATGAACCGAGTGTCATTGAAATGTCTGCTATAGACGGAAAAATTCAGAAAGATTTATTATTAATTATGTAGAAAGCAAATATTAAAGAAACAAAGAAGAAAGAGGAACATGTGTACGATGTTTGAACAATAATGATATATTTGAAGAAGATAAAAAAACATATGTGAGACATTTATGTATACCGTGCCTTCAAATCCCATCTATTTTTTGGATATTACTATACAAAACTATAATACAGACCTAATATCGGAAAAGTAACAATAAGATCTGTTTAATAAAAAGAAATACAGTTCAGAGCCCGTCGATTTTATTAAAAATCTACTGTCAGTGTTCCATGTTTCATGGAAGCACACTCAAGCGGGAGTTGTTGAAACCTTCTATAGAAAGTTCTTCTCCTATTCCACAGAGTGCACTCCTCACCATTGTCAACAATGTTATCTACCTCCAAGAAAATAGTTAGTTATTGTGACTCATACCCTGGCTTTAACTTCGAGGTTATATCGCCTACTACCAGAACGCTCTGGTGGACATGAGCCCGACTCTACTGAGGGAGCCCTAAATTTTGCCTACCCTTCTATGATGTTCATTTCCGTTACTCAACTTATTTATTGAGTTTACTAAAATGTTTTTATTATTCGTTGAAAATAACGTATTGCACGACATTTGGTGTTTAAAAGTACCTTTTCTTATGTTTTTTTGTTATTTTCGTGTTGTTATTCATGTTCAAGATTGCTACAGATCGTTATCACTTGTAGACTTTCCGGAAAGATAGAAATCATTACCATAATTCATGGAGTATTCTGGATTTTAGTAACTCTATACATAACGGATGGTTTTAAGGGAGCTGGTAGCTCAGAGGTATGGAAGCTCGCTTACTGAGCTCAAGATCGCGGGTTCGAAACCCGACAGAGGCCTTTATAACTTATTTTATCTGGGAGGTAAACGTAAGCACGCTTTCCTTCGGATGGGACGTTAAGCGTTGATGCGGAGCCTGTACGATGTCAGGTACTTGTTAAAGACGCCTACCCTAGGTGAATAAAAATTTAGGGCTCTCATAGTAGAGTCGGGTGACCTCGTAGTGGAAGCCCGGGCATGAGTCGTAATAACTAACATACCCAATGGAAGAGGTCAACTGTTCTGTAGCTGTCTTCTGTGTTTGCTTCATTCATTTATTACAAATTATTCTTCAACTTATGTTATCCCATTAGAACTAAAGTGATTTTTGTCAAATATATAAAGACAGACTCACATTTTGAGCTTTATTTTGGACTGACTGGTTCATTAAACGTGTGGACTATTGGTAAATATTCAATAAAGAGTTAGTCACAATAGTGTACAATATTTATTAAGACAAACAGATTTATTAAGTCACACCACATGAATGTAAATTGTTCGATGTTATTAATGTCGATATTATTACGCTTTTGTATTATTTATTATATCAGCACAATAATTACCGACTTTTCCTGTGTATACCGATATTATATTTTTGAGAAATTATGAAAAGTTTTAAAGTAATATATTTATTACATAACTGTCTGTCTGTTACCTAAAACCCCCAAAATGCCTTCACCTATAATGGTAATAAGTCCTATGAGTGTGGTAATGTCTTCCATAATTGCAAGCCTGTGCCAATATTATTTTTATCATTATTTAATGTCTTCACTTTTAAAGCCGGATACTTTATATTATCAAGGATTTTTCAACGAACTGAGTACAGTTGCGTAGCCCAGAAAATAGGAAAAAAATAGATATATAATTTTTGTTGTTTTCTATTAATTTATTATTTAAATGAGTGATCATCCACGGTTCCGCAGCTAACAGCCTTAAACTTGGATAGTAATCACTGATAACGTAAGCTATTGTAGTTAATATTCCAAGAAGTCACTTCACATTATTGAAATACCCAGACAGCTGTTTTAAATAACAAATTATTAATGAACCATTTTTGTTAAACTTTACATTTTATTTAAATATGTAAATAGTTCAAAGAAAATTTACCAATAGCAGATGATTTTTGCCAGGACAATGTGTTTGATTTCATTTATATTCCTTTGTAAGATTTATACATATTTTCTTCTGTATTTGGTTATTCCATGAAGCATTGTCATAGTTCATCTTTAAACCTGAAACATAACAACTATTTTTAGAAATATGGCCGTCAAATTAGTAAGAAACAATAATACCTGGAAACTTCATTTGGTTAAAAAAATATATAAATAATAAATACTAATTATTTAGTCATTAAGCTTTAGGAAAAATGAAAATGTTGAAAATATCTAGGAATTATTTCAAAACCTCATCTCAGAGCTGACTTTGGAAGTATTTAACATTTCAAAACGCCTCTCTATCTGACACCTAACACTTAAAAATCGTGGGTTCGAAACCCGACCGAGGCCTTTTAGTTTATTTTATTTGGGAGGTAAAATAAACTTAAGCATGCCGTCCTTCGGATGGGACGTTAAGCGATGGTCCCGAGCCTGTACGATGTCAGATACTCGTTAAAGACCCCTACCCTAGGTGAATCAAAATTTAGGGTAGGCAAAAATTTAGGACTCCCACATTAGAGTCGGGCTCATGTCCACCAGAGTGACGAAAGAGCTCTCTGGTAGTAGGCGATATGACCACGTAGTTAAAGCCCGGGCATGAGTCATAAAACCTAACCTAACCTAACTTAAAATTAGCCTATCGTATATTCTCTTGTAGGGTATTTCAAGAAAGGCCCCCAACTTAGAATATAGCTTCTCGAGGCAACTCAGGGGACATAAAACTAGTGTGAGATTAGATTAGGTTTTATGACTCATGGCCGGGCTTTAACTACGAGGTCACCTTATTCACCTAGGGCAGGGGTCTTTAACGAGTACCTGACATCGTACAGGCTCGGGACCATCCGAAGGACGGCGTGCTCAAGTTTATTTTACCTCCCAGATAAAATAAACTAAGGGCCTCGATCGGGTTTCGAACCCACTTTCTTGAGCTCAGAAGACAAGCACGCACACCACTGAGCAACCGGCGCCCTCATAAAATTAGAGTTGATTTGACTTCCATAAAATTTCAGATTTACCATCCTTATAAGCCCAGTTGAACATAGGCCAGTTGAACATAGCCCAGTTGAACATAGGCCAGTTGAACATAGCCCAGTTGAACATAGCCCAGTTGAACATAGCCCAGTTGAACATAGCCCAGTTGAACATAGCCCAGTTGAACATAGGCCAGTTGAACATAGCCCAGTTGAACATAGGCCAGTTGAACATAGCCCAGTTGAACATAGGCCAGTTGAACATAGCCCAGTTGAACATAGCCCAGTTGAACATAGCCCAGTTGAACATAGCCCAGTTGAACATAGCCCAGTTGAACATAGCCCAGTTGAACATAGCCCAGTTGAACATAGGCCAGTTGAACATAGCCCAGTTGAACATAGCCCAGTTGAACATAGCCCAGTTGAACATAGCCCAGTTGAACATAGCCCAGTTGAACATAGCCCAGTTGAACATAGCCCAGTTGAACATAGGCCAGTTGAACATAGCCCAGTTGAACATAGGCCAGTTGAACATAGCCCAGTTGAACATAGCCCAGTTGAACATAGCCCAGTTGAACATAGCCCAGTTGAACATAGCCCAGTTGAACATAGCCCAGTTGAACATAGCCCAGTTGAACATAGCCCAGTTGAACATAGCCCCGTTGAACATAGCCCAGTTGAACATAGCCCAGTTGAACATAGCCCAGTTGAACATAGCCCAGTTGAACATAGCCCAGTTGAACATAGCCCAGTTGAACATAGCCCAGTTGAACATAGCCCAGTTGAACATAGCCCAGTTGAACATAGCCCAGTTGAACATAGCCCAGTTGAACATAGCCCAGTTGAACATAGCCCAGTTGAACATAGGCCAGTTGAACATAGGCCAGTTGAACATAGCCCAGTTGAACATAGCCCAGTTGAACATAGCCCAGTTGAACATAGCCCAGTTGAACATAGCCCAGTTGAACATAGCCCAGTTGAACATAGCCCAGTTGAACATAGCCCAGTTGAACATAGCCCAGTTGAACATAGCCCAGTTGAACATAGCCCAGTTGAACATAGCCCAGTTGAACATAGGCCAGTTGAACATAGGCCAGTTGAACATAGCCCAGTTGAACATAGGCCAG
Source organism: Aradus depressus (assembly GCA_963662175.1). Lineage (NCBI taxonomy): Eukaryota > Metazoa > Arthropoda > Insecta > Hemiptera > Aradidae > Aradus > Aradus depressus. The sequence continues at coordinate 1,881,917 of OY759222.1, forward strand.
TTGAACATAGGCCAGTTGAACATAGCCCAGTTGAACATAGCCCAGTTGAACATAGCCCAGTTGAACATAGCCCAGTTGAACATAACCCAGTTGAACATAGGCCAGTTGAACATAGCCCAGTTGAACATAGCCCAGTTGAACATAGCCCAGTTGAACATAGCCCAGTTGAACATAGCCCAGTTGAACATAGCCCAGTTGAACATAGCCCAGTTGAACATAGGCCAGTTGAACATAGCCCAGTTGAACATAGCCCAGTTGAACATAGCCCAGTTGAACATAGCCCAGTTGAACATAGGCCAGTTGAACATAGCCCAGTTGAACATAGCCCAGTTGAACATAGCCCAGTTGAACATAGCCCAGTTGAACATAGCCCAGTTGAACATAGGCCAGTTGAACATAGCCCAGTTGAACATAGGCCAGTTGAACATAGCCCAGTTGAACATAGCCCAGTTGAACATAGCCCAGTTGAACATAGCCCAGTTGAACATAGCCCAGTTGAACATAGCCCAGTTGAACATAGCCCAGTTGAACATAGCCCAGTTGAACATAGCCCAGTTGAACATAGCCCAGTTGAACATAGCCCAGTTGAACATAGCCCAGTTGAACATAGGCCAGTTGAACATAGCCCAGTTGAACATAGGCCAGTTGAACATAGCCCAGTTGAACATAGGCCAGTTGAACATAGCCCAGTTGAACATAGCCCAGTTGAACATAGCCCAGTTGAACATAGGCCAGTTGAACATAGCCCAGTTGAACATAGCCCAGTTGAACATAGCCCAGTTGAACATAGGCCAGTTGAACATAGCCCAGTTGAACATAGGCCAGTTGAACATAGCCCAGTTGAACATAGGCCAGTTGAACATAGCCCAGTTGAACATAGCCCAGTTGAACATAGCCCAGTTGAACATAGCCCAGTTGAACATAGCCCAGTTGAACATAGGCTTTGTGGCATCTCAAAATGATGAACTATTTTTTCTTTTCCATTTTCAAAACTAAATAGATTATTTTAACTCTTCTTCAATTTATTGCACTTCATAATCCCTCAAACATATACATATCTACCTAGTTTCGGTGTACATAACTAAACATAACCAACATGCGGTCAATTTTGAGACACGAACAGAAAATGTCGGTAATTATTATGAAGATGGAAGCCATGGTGGCCGTGCGGGCTATTGCGAAGGGCTTTGGTCGCATAGTCTTTCACCATGGTTTGCGGGTTCGAATCCCGTCCGGGAGTAAGTCTTATTTTGTAGATAGAACTCCCTCCCGGGATGGATGTCGTAAATAACTAGATAATACAGTGATATGGCGATTATGCATCGAAGATATAATACACTACCTATATAAAAGTGAAATACTATTATTAGGGAGGGGTGGGGTAGGTGAGGCGGGATGGTGCCCGTCTCAGCCTGGCAGACCTCCTCAGTGCAGGTCCCACAGCGGCAGGTTCGGGCACGTTGGAGCTGCAGGTGGCGGGAGGCCCCATCCATGTTGATATCCAGCTTCTCTCTTGATTAGCTTTGGCATCCTGGCCCCGCTCCGGTGTCCTCTGCTTCTCATCCTGACTGCTTCCGTCTTCAACCTCTCTCATAGCTACTAATTGGTTTGCGTGCCTTCTCCATGGTGTGGTGTCACCTACGTCAACATGGTATGATCTCGGACCCAGCACTTGGACAACCTTCCCCCTTCGCCATTTGTTCCCTGATCGGTAGTCCCGAGCTAGCACCGCACACCCTACCTGGAGGTAACCATCTTGTTGGGATCGTTGCGCCACTTTTTCCTGGTTTTCCCTAACCCGCTGCCGCACGCTAGGTCTCAGCAAATCCAGTCTCGTGCGAAGTAGACGCCCCATTAGCAGAACACACGGTGGTTGCCCGGTCGTACTATGTGGGGTGATCCTGTATTTGAACAGCAGTCGGTCAAGTTTCTTTTGTAATTCCATATTTTCTCCCCCAGCAGCCAGTAGCCCCTTTTTCAGCGTCTGTACGAACCGCTCCACCTGCCCATTAGTTGCGGGGTGGTAAGGTGCACTCCGAATATGCTGGACATTGTTGCTTTTCAGAAAATTGCTGAATTCCGCTGACGTAAACTGTGGCCCATTGTCGGTAATCAACTGTTCCGGAATACCAAATTGGCTAAATAGGGTTCTTAAACAGGCTATAGTATTATCAGCTGAAGTACTCTTCATGATTTTAACTTCTGGCCACTTTGAAAAGCTATCTATAGTGATCAAGAAGTTAAACCCCAAAAATGGACCTGCAAAATCCACATGCAACCGCTGCCATGGATGCTCGGGGTACTCCCATGGATGGATTCTAACCTTCACAGGGTTGTTTCTCACATCTTGGCACCCCTCACAACCTTTTGCCCTGTCTTCAATGCTTTTGTCCAGCCCGGGCCACCATACATATGACCGCGCCAGCTCTTTCATCCTCCTTTCTCCCACATGTCCGGAATGTAGTTCGTCCAAAATTTCTTTGCGAAACTTGTTCGGTATAATTACTCTCCTACCCCACAATAATATACCCTCTTCGCTTGTTAACTCATTCTTCTTCGAAGCATATGGTGTTAACAGTGGGTCTTCTGTTTTCTCCCAGCCCCTGAGAGTAAATTCCAGCACCCTAGAAAGTACTGGGTCATTCCTCACGGCCTGACGTACCAACCTGCTGGTGATTACGCCATCCTCTTCTAATTTGTAAACAGTAAAACAACTGCCAGTGTCCTCGTTTTCTTCTTGAAGACCATTATCCACGGGCAGTCTAGATAAGGCATCAACGTTCCCATGGAGGTGGCTCTTCCTATGGGCTATCTCATAGCGGTGTGCTCCTAGCAATATCCCCCATCGCTGTAGACGGTCCGCCGCTGTCGATGGTATACCCCTTTTTGGATCAAAAATTGATCTCAGAGGTTTATTATCTGTTATTATTTTAAATTTTCTTCCCCTGAGATAATGGTCGAATTTCTTCACTCCCCACACTAGAGCTAAAGCTTCTCGGTCAATCTGCGCATACCGCTTTTCACTAGCAGTCAACGTTCGTGAGGCAAACCCCACCGGTTTTTCTCCTTCTTCAGTCATTTGGGATAATGCTGCACCCAGTCCATAAGGCGATGCATCACATGCCAGGATTAGGGGTAATTCTGGATTGTAGTGGGTCAACACCATGTCTGAAGTAGCCAGAGCTTTAGACTTTTTGAATGCTTCAGCGCACGCCTTGTCCCAAACCCATTTCTTATTTTTTTTTAATAAATCATGAAGAGGTGCAAGGGTTGTTGATAGATTTGGCAAAAACTTGTGATAATAATTCAATAAGCCCAAAAATGATTTCAATTCCGAGCTATTGTTGGGTTGTGGAGCCTTCAATATAGCTTCCACCTTTTCCTCAGTCTTATGCAGGCCATTCCCGTCGATTATGTGACCACAATAACGAATACTCTCTTTCAAAAATTCACACTTCTCTTTATTTACCTTTATTCCTCTTTCTCTCAAAACCTTCAACACCTCCCTCAGATTAGTAATATGTTCTGACACAGACGAACCACTTAGTATAATGTCATCTAAGTAGCACATAGCCTGTGTGCCTGTTAACACCTCATCCATAACCTTTTGCCATATAGCCGGAGCAGATGCTATTCCAAATGGTAGCCGGTTAAACTGATAGAGACCTTTATGCGTGTTAATGGTTACAAGTTTTTTCGTATCTTCCTCCAGTTCTAATTGGAGGTAAGCGTCACGTAAATCAATTTTTGTAAATGTGTGTCCTCCACCGAGCTTCGCAAATATATCCTCGATTTTAGGTAATGGATACTCTGGTACCTTAAGACAAGGATTTAGCGTAACCTTAAAATCTCCGCATATCCTAAGCTTCCCAGAGGGTTTCATTATTGGCACAATGGGCGTGGCCCAGTCACTGTGCTGAACTTTCTCTACTACACCATGCATTTCTAAACGATCTAATTCCTCCTCAATTCCCTTCCGTAACGAATAAGGGACATTCCGAGCTTTCATATAAACCGGGGTAACGAATTCTTTTAACGCAGTTTTAGCTTTAATGCCGTTAACCCTTCCGAGCTTAGTGTCGAACACATCGTTGAATTCTTTCAGAACTCTTCCTAGTTCGCTATCCACACAACTCGAGGAGACTGTTCTGATAGCCCGCCAAGCAACCGGTATTTTTCTCAACAGATCTCGTCCAAATAAGGCTCTGCCACCGCCCTCTACAACGTACAGTTCAGCCTTATATGTGGTCCCCTCATAATCAAGACTCACTACGATCTTACCTGCGGGAAATATTTTTTCTCCTGTATACGTTGTCAGTACAATTCCCGTTTTCACCAGCGGTACTTGTCTACCCTTGAAGATTTGTCTTGCGTCCATTAAGCTCACGATGCTTACCGAGGCTCCCGTATCAACTTCCATAGTGAGAGGATATTTGTTTATCCTTACATTAATAAGTAAAGCGTCTGCTTTCGTACCTGAAGCAAAGTTATTGCAAACTTGGACATGGTGAAGGTCTTCTTTCTCTTCGTCCTCGCTCAGATCTTCCTCATTTATTTGCTTCACAACTCTCTGCTGTCTACAAACTCTGGGAACGTGGCCTATTTTTTTACAATTCATACAAACATTATTTTTGAATTTACAAACGTTTCTTATGTGGCCTTCTTTGCCACAAGCAAAACAAACTATATTATTTCGTGTTGTGACTTTCTTGTTCTTGTCTTTTTTTATCCATTTGACATGTTCACCATTACTGTCCGACATGATAATATCCGTTTCCTTTGAGACACTCTCTAGTGATAACGCTATGTCCAGGGCCCTAGTCAGGGATAAGTCCCTTTCACATAAGAGCCTCTGTTGGATTGCTTCTGAACGTAAGCCCAAGACAAGTAAGTCACGCAACATATCCTCTAAAAACTCTTTATATTGACAATGTAATGCAAGACGTTTTAATTCACAATAGAAATCATTTATAGACTCACCTTCTAATTGTCTTCTTTTTAGCAATCTGAACCGTTCCGCAATTATGATCGGTTTTGGACAAAAGTGACCTACCAAAAGTTCCTTAAGTTCCGAGAAGGTCAGCTCATGAGGCTTCTTGGGGCTTGTCAGAGCCCTCACCTTGGAGTAAGTCTGTAGTCCGATGTGCCCCAGCAGAAGTCTACTTCTGGTAGGCTCTGGGACTTCTCCAGCTTCAAAAATATTTTCTACCACTTCAATGTACTCTTCAATCGAATGATCTGTACTAAAGCTCGGTATACTTACAATTTTATTAGCCATTTTGCTTTTCCTCGTTCGCCAATTTATTAGGGCTTGCATAAATTAATAATTGGAAAATTGTTTAACATAACTGTTCTGTGTATTTTTTAACTTCTGATTCAAAACATATACATATGCTACTAATAATTATTATTAATAGCATATGGGTATTAAACATAACAACTATCAACATAAATAAAAGGGAAAAATTTTACAAACGCAGAAAATAAACGGTACAGAATTGAAATTAAATAAATCTTGAACCTCGCCCCCCCCCCCCCCCCCCCCAGCTCAAAATCCTGGCTCCGCCCCTGTCAATTTCACATGTATCTTTTCATTCTGAACCAATGATGTACTTTTATACTTCCCCAGTTATAGTCAATACATAAGGCTTGAAATTGACACAACACACCTCAGTAAAATTAAGTCGTAAAAAAATTTAATTTGTACAAATTTTTAATTAGGATTTTCAGATTCTTCTTAAAAAACCTAGGTTTTCCGGTATTTTTAGTTTTCTTGTACGAGCAATAGTTTTCGAGATATTGGTCTTTGAAAGTTGCGTTTTGCTTAAAATCAATTGGGAGGTGGATTCATAGACATCTCAGCCCGCAAACCGGGCGAAGAGTGGGGGCGACCTTCCCCCTGCTCAAAATCCTGGCTCCGCCCCTGTCAATTTCACATGTATCTTTTCATTCTGAACCAATGATGTACTTTTATACTTCCCCAGTTATAGTCAATACTTCAACTTGACACAACACACCTCAGTAAAATTAAGTCGTAAAGAAATTTAATTTGTACAAATTTTTAATTAGGATTTTCAGATTCTTCTTAAAAAAACTAGGTTTTCCGGTATTTTTAGTTTTCTTGTACGAGCAATAGTTTTCGAGATATTGGTCTTTGAAAGTTGCGTTTTACTTAAAATCAATTGGGAGTGGATTCATAGACATCTCAGCCCGCAAACCGGGCGAAGAGTGGGGGCGACCTTCCCCCTGCTCAAAATCCTGGCTCCGCCCCTGTCAATTTCACATGTATCTTTTCATTCTGAACCAATGATGTACTTTTATACTTCCCCAGTTATAGTCAATACTTCAACTTGACACAACACACCTCAGTAAAATTAAGTCGTAAAAAAATTTAATTTGTACAAATTTTTAATTAGGATTTTCAGATTCTTCTTAAAAAAACTAGGTTTTCCGGTATTTTTAGTTTTCTTGTACGAGCAATAGTTTTCGAGATATTGGTCTTTGAAAGTTGCGTTTTACTTAAAATCAATTGGGAGTGGATTCATAGACATCTCAGCCCGCAAACCGGGCGAAGAGTGGGGGCGACCTTCCCCTTGCTCAAAATCCTGGCTACGCCCCTGTAATGGCTACTTTTTTTATATCAAAAATGTACTAATTAGAAGAAGTAATGTTGTGATAAGTCAATCAATCAGTTTATTTGGACCCAAGCGCCTTACAGAAAGTGATTATACAACATGAAACATTGTATAACAAAAATAAAAAAAAAATAAAAATTATGTGTTGATATAGGCTACCCTTGAGTTATTTGTCCTAGACAGTAGACAGTAGTCCTGGAGGTGAACTGGAGTCCTGGAGTGATGGAGGTTCTTTATATGCTGTGATAAATATATTATATAAAAAAGTATTTTTATTGTTTCATTGACTAACGTCACGAAGCCAATGTGCACTTTCAATAAGGCCAAAAAGAGAGAGAGAAAAAAAAAAAAAACATCGCGAAGACGGTTACAGTTTAAATTTAATTTTTTTTTTTTTGGATACATATATATATGTATATATATTTAAAAAAAATTATATATATATTGATGATGGGATTATATACCCAAAATTGTTATATGTAATTGTCTTCTGTATATCAGATGAAAAAAATGGGAGAAAAAAACTGACTGGTACTGTAGAATTGGCAGACTGCCAGATGTTGGATCTTGCAACGTCTCTCCTTTCTGACAAGTGGGGGAGCATAGAATCAAAGTTGGTCATGTTCACTTATGATTTTTTCATAGGAGACCCAAAATTCTGTTTTAAATGGAAAATGGATTAAAGTATCGTCGTATTTAGATTTTTTTTTGTTTGTTTTTTTCAGAAGTTCATTAAACCTTTACGACTGAATTGAAACTATCATTATGAACGAAAAATAAATGGTTTTGTCGAAATTTGCTTTAAAAAAAATGGACTTGGGACCGCTTTTGAAATCAAACATTGGTTTTGAGAGCTTTTAAAACCTGAATATTGAAAACTGATTTCCTCTCAACATTACCAAGCGGAAAAGTACCATCATTTTTTTTATTGGTGAAACTGCAACTTGCATTTTAAAATATATAAATTAGTGAAATAGGAAAAACTACGTTGAAGCAAGCACCAAATTCAAAACACTACTGATAACAAAATGACTCTTTCAACTTGGTATTGCATTATGGGTACATGGAAGATGAATGCCGACATCTGATTGGCTGGTCGTGGACTTGGACCGCTTTTGAAACCAGCTCAAAGTGGACTTTTTGATCACAACACCAAACTTTGAGCTAATTTTTAAGGTAATTCTGGTCTGTTTTGAAATCAATATATGTGAATTCAGCGTGAAATTCTAATATCGATTTCGAAAACATTGGACATGTCCGTCTTTGATACTAGGCTCCTCAAGTAATATAGGGCAATCCATTTGTGGTGTATTATGTATTATGTAAGAAGGCAGACAGACATTATGGATTTCATGTACATACCTGTATAGGTACTTTAATCCTCCTCAATACATATTATAATCATTATTTACTCTCTCATTTTGGTTGAGGAATGTCATCATTATGTAAATACACTAAAGAGATATAAAGATTACAATTTAAATCAATTCCGTTAAACCAATATAAACATTATATCAACAATGTCATTAATATATATTTTTTTTTTTCAGTTTACTTTCCAAGAAAAAGTAGGCTTAAGAAGTCATCATTGAAGATTGCTTGTCTCGCCTCTACAGAAGAATAGTGAACATTCTTTTAGGCATAATAAAATATTATGTACACTCAAAAAAATAAAAATTATATATTATGGTATATTTATAATTTTGTAGTACCTACATAAATCCATCAGAATATGATTTCCTACTCCTTCAACTTGTCAGTGGATTATGACTGATGAAAATATGACGGTAGTTTCAGGACTTTCCGACGGCGTGAGAGCATCAGCTGATTTCTTGTAGAATTCCGTTGAAAACAAATGTCCTAAAAACAAAAAAAAAAGTTCTTGTTTTGAGAGCTTGTCCCTACAAAATCACTATTAAATGTTTACATTAATAACACATTATTTTTGGCTATGTGGGACTAGGATTGGTCTCATTTAACCCAAAAAGAGTGTTAATTATCAAAAATATTAAATATTATTTTAAATTTATTGACAAACTACAATACAAACTACTTACATACGTTTTTTTAGAAAACTTTACACACATACAAATCCAGAAATATAGGTACTTTATCTTCACAACACTTACCACAAAACCCCCCACGAAGGTTGAAGAGGAGATGGAACCGCGACTTACTGCCACCTTAATTCCTATTCGTTCTTAATATTTTTAATTTTTTTTATTTTTTTTTTTACATTATTTTCCTTTACTTTTATCATCTCTCTCACCCATTCCATCAAAGTTGTCTTTCAATTCCTTTTTATTTATTTATTTTTTTATTTTTATTTTATTTTTTTCCCTTGTCCTTATAATTAATATAAATTTTCGTCCCGAGGACCTACCACTGGGTGGCCTTCCTCTCACATGCCATTCACGCCAACATATCCATACCTACCAACACAGATGCTGGTTGTTGCACCCTAACAACAGTTGCATCTTTATGAATAAAAGACAAAAAAAAAAAAAAATTTATTGACAATATGGTTGTTTATTTTCGGCTAAACGGAAACCCATCTAATTATTGCAACAATATTACAATGAAATGTTGAGATGGACATTCTTATCAAGTTCTGGATCCACGTATAAAATTTCGTATATTAATTACATCAGCAGTTATTACAATTTCTGCTCATTAAATTGAAGGACATACTAATAATAAATAGTGTTTACATTTATTACAAATAGTATAAGAATTAAAGTTTTTATTATTTAAGATTATCATTTATTGTTATTATTCTATTTATTTTTCCCTCCAATAAACAAATCCCCCATGATGTACGCCGAACCTACAGAGGTAACATACCGTTTATGTATAACAGCTGGGGTTGGCTTGTTAAGTCGTATTCATTCTCACTGCTTCTACCTTACGAAACTGTTCTTTGTAGCGCTTTTTTTCACTCACATAATGATAATTAGGTTTATATTATATAAATACAGACCATTATTGGTTTACGTTATCATTCAGGTGTTCCATATAAAAAATATATATCATTCAAAGGCTGATTTAGATAATGGGTAATGTAAATTGAACTCAATCTACAACAATTACCTTACCTTGGTGGCGTATGCTGACGATGTAGGGATCGTCATAGTGGCTGATGATCTGGAAAACCTGGAACGCAAATTCCAGGCTGCCATGGAGCGGATACACCATTGGATGAGCTCTGTGGGCCTTTCCCTGGCCATCCACAAGACGGATGCAGTACTCTTCACCGGGAGGAAGGCCAGAACCAACATGTCACTGACCTTCCAGGGTTATACTATCGAGACCCAACCGGCAATCAGGTACCTGGGAGTAATGCTGGATCAGAGGCTCACTTTTAGGGAGCACCTCAAATACGTGGGAGCGAAGGCCGCCAGGACATCGGCGGCGATTTCGAGAATTCTGCCCAACGTCGGTGGCCCTAGGCAGAGCAGGAGAAGACTGCTGGCAGGAGTCAGCACATCCATCCTTCTGCACGGGGCCCCGACATGGGCAGATGCAACGAGGATTCCCTCATACCTGAGGCTGATCGCCCCCGCTCACAGGCGAAGCGCACTGAGAGTCGCATGCGCCTACCGAACAGTTTCTGGCGACGCTGCCTATGTAATTGCTGGGCTGCCCCCCATTGACCTCTTGGCACGGGAACGTACGCGACACTTCAAAAGGAAACAAGACCCGGTTCAGGTGGAAGAGGTGGTGCAGCGCTTCGACCACAGGGGAAACCGGGTCTTCTATCAGGACGCGGGGGCCAGCCCTGGTCCAGCAGAGCCAGAGAGGGCCAGGACAATTAGGGAGTGGCAGGAAGAATGGGACGTCCACAAAGGGACGGTGGACCCATCGGCTCATCCCTCGAGTCGAGCCTTGGCTCACCAGAAAGCATGGGGAGGTGAATTACCACCTCACCCAGGTACTCACGGGACACGGTGGGTTCCGGGGGTACCTCCACAAAATCGGGGCAGCAACAACACCAGACTGCCCCGCGTGCCTTGGTGAGACGGAGTCGGCGGAGCATGTCCTCCTCAAATGCCCCAGATTTGAGGAGGGAAGGAAAAATCTGGAGTGCAGCATGGGCGCCCCGCTGACTGCTACCAGTTACGTGGACGCTATGCTGCGCTCCCAGGAGTCGTGGGATGAAGGCTGCGATTTTGCAGCGCTCATCATGGGCGGGTTGGCCCTTCAGGAGAGGGCTGACAAGGAACAGTAGCGGTAATAAAACAGAAGAAGGGGCGTTACCAGCCACCCTTCCTCCCTTCCGCGAAGTAATGACAGACCGTCAGTTCCGCGGAAGGGAATCAGGATCGGCAAGGAGGGGGTTTTAGTGGGTATGGTGATGGTGAACCGTCTCGAGTCCCACACTATCCAGGGCTACCTTCCCTGGATGTGCGTCACAGCATTTCCCCCTCCAATGCAAAAAAAAAAAAAAAAAAAAAAAAAAAAATCTACAACAATAATAAATAGTGTTAAGTTTATTACAAATAGTATAAGAATTAAAGTTTTTATTATTTGAGATTTTCATTTATTGTTATTATTATATTTATTTTTCCGTCCAATAAATCGCACATACTTTGATCGGTCCACTCTCTCTGGGGCAGACTCAAATATTAGGGATGGGTATAGATTAACCGATTCATCAAAATAATCGATGTTTTGGTAAAATAATCTGTGTTTTTTTAATCGATGTCATCTGGGTTTGATTAATCGGATAATCGATGATAATTTAACGATTATTAAATTTTTAATTAAAATTACAGCTCATCCGAAAAACAGGAGAAAAAAAAGAAAAATGATATAATTATAATTCATCCGAAGTGCAACTCGCCTAAAAAAGTGGGAGGAGACATTCGTATCGACTATCGATACAACACAGTGCCACTGTGGTGAACTGGTGATAAGTAAAAAGTAATCTCCTAAGAGTTCTACTTCTAATTTCTAATCATTTGTGTTTTGTTATTTGTGTGTTCGATTAATCGATTATTTAACCAACAATTAATAATTGCATCGATTAATTAGTAGAAAATAATAATCGATGCAATTAATCGATTATTTGTTGGTCGATATCCAGCCATATCAAATATTAAGGCACGAATCCCCCCCCAGGACTTCCCTAGGGGACAGTGTGTCACAGCCTTAGGTAATCTCAGATAAGCTGAGGATTGTATAAGTATAACAACCTAGCAAACTTAAATGTCACTTTTGAACATTGTACTGACGAAGCCGAAATCACTACCTAAACTTTATGTACACCTACATACATATTGTTTTAAATGGAATTAGACAATATAAAAGTTAAACATAGTAGAATCCAACTTTTTTAAAAACAAAACTGTTTCAACAGATCACGTGAATGAAAGTAAACAAATTTTAATAAAAAAAATCTATTAACAATGAATAATTGTAAATTCTAATCTAGATCAACAATGAAATAACTTACTTCAAGCACAAATAATTCAGATCGTAACATTATTATTATTTTTTTACTGGATATTATATTTGTTTTTGTGTTTCTTCACTATTTTATTATTTACTTTTTAATCGTAACTTTTTCCATCTTTCGTAGAACAATTTTTATTATAATTGATGAGAAGAGGTAGAGAGCAGGCTTGTGGTCGATAAAACGAGCTCGTTGAATATCTGGCAAGCTAACGATCGGCACTGAGTCTGCTTCCTTGAGTTGAGGGCTTGTATTGACATTTGTACGTTATCAGTGAGGTTATATAACCTACAATTAGGTAACGATATAACACTAAACCCGAAATATGACTAAACAAACATCATGAGTACTATAATCATGATGGACATGAGCCCGACACTACTATGGCAGTCCTAAAATTAGCCTACTCTAAATTTTTGTAAAAATAGGGTAGTGGTCTTTAACAAGTACATGTATCTGACATCGTATAGGCTCGGGACCATCGCTTAACATTCCATCCGAAGGACGGCTTACTCAAGGTTTTTTCACCTCCCAGACAAAAAACCTAACGTAACTTAATAATAATAGTGTAAAACGTATAATATAAGTGAACAAAAATATTAAAATATTTGAACTAAAAAAAATTATATAGGTATATCTAAAAAAAACTATAAAAAAATATAACTAAACTAAATAACTAATATAAACATAATTTATTATTTTTTTTCAATGAACAATTTTATTTTATGTTTCAGCACTATTTTTATTTAGATTTATGTTTGGTTCGAAAACTGGCCTAGGTTTTTTTTGTCTGGGAGATGATTAAACCTTGAGTACGACGTCCTTCGGATGGGAGCCTGTACGATGTCAGATACTTGTTAAAGATCCCCTACCTCATTTTAACAAAAATTTAGAGTAGGCAAAATTTAGGACTCCCATAGTAGAATCGGGCTCATGTCCACCAGAGTGACGAAAGAGCGCTCTGGTAGTAGGCGATAAGACCTCGTAGGTAAAGCCCGGGCATGAATCTTAATAACTATGTGTGTGAACTTTCCTGTGAAAATTTAAAAACTTAAATACATTATTTTCTCTCTCTCTTATAAGAGTTTGAGGAATCCCATTTCCGAAGGCAATGGAGGGTCGACCTTGGCAGCTTCATACTGTTTCTCGAAATGCAATAATGATTAAATTATATGAGTTAAGAAGAAATTTTAGTTAACGCATGTCATTTCCTATTATTTTCCTTTTTCTATAAGAATTTTCTTAGAATTATGAATTTAAACAATAAAAAAAATATGTATAATTGCATGTTTGCATTGCCAAGCCAGGGTTGTCAAGTCTCTGGAAATTCCCATCTCAGTCAAATCTGGGGAAATTTCGAATGCTGGCTAAATTAAAACTGGTTTTATTACTAGTAAAATGTCATAGAAGCCTCTATTATGTTGTTATTAACAAATTTTTCAATCATATTTCATGAAAGAAGGGTGGCAAATTTTATAAAAGTTGCAGTTGCGATCATAATTTTGGTTGCATCCTCAAGAAAAACGTTGTGTACTTGTCTTTGTTTTGTCATTCTGATACGTTCCCAGCAAAAATAAAACGTTTTGGGTACAATAAACAAAAGTACATGGAACACACTGAAGGGTACCGTATGCGAACATTGTGAAGGTGTTTTGAAAAATACACATGATCATTGATTCAATAATCTGGCCAATATGAGCTTAAGGATAAAAAAAAAACTCGTCGGTGAATCAGGGCAATATACTTCTCCAGAACAAATTAATCAATTAACTTTTCGCTCCCCTCCAAAACCAGTTGTTTGCACTAATATACAATAGTTGACTTACAATGTTCAGCCGATTTGTCGCCTCCTGGCGGAGAAAGAAGAAAGCACTATGACCCTCCGGCTCCCCAACGTTACTACACCTAGCGAACGCCCCACATTTATCTCGAGCTCTCTCGGCGCGCCAAGGAAACTAAGGTGGGCTGGGAGTGACCGCTTATCGTCGCCGATGGTCTGCAGCGGTCGCTCTTAGCCTACCATAGCAACAGAAAATAACTATTTATGTTTTCGTTTTATTTTTGGTTGATTAATATTTAATAAAATTGCTAAGCCCTCATTTCTTCGGCGATCTGATGACCTCGTTTTGTTATAAACGGCATACACTCTCATAACTTATTTTATAATTTCGTTATTGACCCAAATTCCACTCTAACCTTTCCTTTCCATGTCAATCCAGTTGCTCGACTCTTGTCATCCCATTCTCATCCAGATAATCCCCCCCGAAGACTGAGGCGGCTCTGGCCGAGAGACCTGCTACGATAAGATATAGTCCTGGAAGTGCTGGTAGTGACCCTCCTCCCTCCTCATTGTCGCCTCTCTTCAGCTCTTCTGTCCCTCTCGGTCTGCCTCCACTGCTAATCAGCGGCTAGGCAGATCCAGGGGGTACCGAGGATCACCCGCGCCCCCATGACCTCCTCTACCTCCGTGGGTTATCCGGGGGGTCTCTGAGCTGAACAGTTGTTTTTCTTATTATCATATCATTTTGTACATATTTTCTTTATTTTTTTATGATTTCTTTATGTATTTTACATTTTTCACATTTATTTAATTTAGTTATTTTGTATTAATTTGTATTATTATTACTTTATATTATTATTCTTATTATTATTATTTTATTTTTTCTTATTTTGTTTATTTTTTTTTATACTGTTATCAAATTTACTTAAGGTTCTATTTTAACTAAATGTAAATATACCAAATAAAAGAAAACAATTTAATTCAGCAAAAAGTATTGTAATAGTGCGAAAATTTGAGATGGAGTTTTCAATGGAACTTGATGTTTCAAGATCCCACGAACAGGTTTTGGTGTCCCTCTAAATTTCATGGAAATCCCATCAAATCTAGAGCTAAGAGCTCCGTTTATCCAAGAACCGCAGAAACAAACGAAGATGAAGTCTGATCACTTCCTAGAATGGTTTATTTTTCGAACTGTGACCGCTTAATTATACTTTCTGTGAAAGATTCTCCTCGATCCGCATTCCACTAAGTTGTTGTAAAAGGAAAATCCGGCAATGAGATAGATATATGACACATAGCACCTAGGGACCTATACACTCAATGATCTTATCCCTTCCCTGGAAACTCTACTGTGAGAGTTTTAAATTGTTGTCTAGCCAGTTAGGGTAGGGAGTACCTGACATTGAGTGGGCTCAAGCTGGGTTCGAGCACGCTAACGTCCCGCCCTCAATATCCGGCACTAAATGAATTACTAGTTCTGTAAGAACATTAGTTTATTGTATTGTTTTAGTTTTAATGTTATGCTATGGAGTGGAGAGAGATTTGATTAAGTTGGCTCTTCAGTTCATTTCCTGATTACTTGTTTTAAAAGGCGCCAGTAGCTCAGAGGTAGCGTGAGGCAGATCGCGGGCTCGAATCCGGCGGAGTCCTTTAGATTTGTTATCTGGGAGGTAACAAGACCTTGAGAATGCCGTCTTTTGGAGAGGACTTTAAATGACGGTCTAGACTCTATAGCATGTGCGATGTCAGGTACTTGCAGGGGTGTAGCCAAGATTTTAAGCAGGGGTAGGGGGGGGGGGGGGGGGGGGGGGGGGGGGGCAAAGTTAGGCTACAAGGGTGGTATAGACTCCCGGGGGCACAGCCCGCAGTTTCTGTGGTTAGCGTTGCAGACTTTTTGTTATTAATTTGGGAGACTCTGACCTCTAGAAGCTTCCCCTGAGGTAACCATTGACTGTAATACTTAAGTTGACTTTACATGAGCAGCAAAAATGTAAAGCGCAGCAGCAGCAAATCCACGCTGTGGTTTCTGTGTTTTTACAATTAAATGATTCACATCCAATAGCGTGCATTTGGTGCTGCTGCGCTTTGCATTTTTAGTGCGCATGTAATATCAGCTTTAAGAGTATAAAGTATAACATAAATGAAGATTTTGAGAGAGAAAATGAAATGATGGAATTCATGTATATTTAAATAAATGTAATATGACTTGTTTTGTACATGTATATTTATGTAACAGCTGATTGCTGATTTAAGAATCAGACGCACGGGAAATTTGAAGATCCTATTGGTAACTTGCAAACAATCCATTTTTAATAAAAACTATTTTTTTAGTTTATTTAATTTTTAACTTGGTTTTTTGGTTTGGCCAGGGGGGGCACGTGCCCCCCCCCCTGCCCCCCCTGGCTACGCCCCTGGGTACTCGTAAAGTCTCCCAATATCATTAGCATTGAAAAGGGATAGCAGCAGTGGATGCTTAGGTCCCTGGGTGTACCTACAGACCACCCAACATGTCTTACGTGTTTGCATGTGCTTGTTTTTTATTGTCTTATATCTATAATGGAAAGTGTTATAATCGTGCGAAGATCTGAGACCGAGTTATCAAAGGATTATCTTGGTTCAAGGTCACCTGAACACGTTTTGATGTCAATGAGTCTATATTTGTAAACGGAACTTTGCGAGGGCTCTAACACCGAAACGAATGTAGCTATAAACTTGAAATTTGAAATGAACATGTCACATGTGCAAACTTGCATTAGAATTTAGTTTTGCATAAATCGGACGCAATGTAAAACCACTTTACTTCGATGCCTAAATTTGCAATTTACAAGTAGATTTCTGACCTAAACAAAAATCTGTTCAAATAAAGTTGAAGAAAAAATTTTAAGGCACATTTTGGTCGGCCGGTTTGCGAGGTTCAGTCTAAAACCTTTTGAAAATGTCGTTTTGAAACCCACCTTTTTACAAGTTTATTTTATTTATGCAAAAACTGTTAGTTCTATCGAAAAATTAGTTCCTAGCAAAAATGTTCCTTATTCAATTTCCAACAAACGGTTTATCTTTAGATTTGAGATACGAAGAATACAAACAAAGTTACAGCGCCTCAAAGAACAAACAACGAATTTCTTTAGGAAATATTAGTCGGTAATTTTAATTGTCACACAGGAACGGTAGTTTCTTTAATTGAAAATGATGAAAATAAAGAAAAAATGTCAAAAAAGATGAAAATGAAGAAAAAATGTCGAAAAAGATGAAAATAAAGAAAAATGTGATGTGGCCGTAACGTTACGTTCTTCTATGTTGAATCACATAGTCGAGCTTATGTCCACCAGAACGATGAAAGAGCGCTCTGGTAGTAGGCGATATGACCTCCTTATTAAAGCCCGGGCTTTAGTCACAATAACTAACTGGAAGGTGAATTTTGATGTCGATCCATCACATGTATGTAGACATTTTGGACAAAGAAGAAACCATTTCAAAATTTTCAAGCTAGTTCACATATTATATACTTACTTATAAGAATGTCTCAATAAGATATTAGCTACTTACTATAGTTAGTTATTGTGACTGATGCCCGGGCTTCAACCTCGAAGTCATATCGCCTACTACGTCGTTTTTGTGCACAACGATTCAATAATGGAAGTCCTTTATGTTGCCTAACCTAAATTTTCATTCACCTTTTGTAGGGGTCTTTAACGAGTATCTGACATCATACAAGTTCGGGACCATCACTTAACGTCCCATCTGAAGGACGGCACGCTCAAGGTTTTCCCACCTTTCAGATTAAAAAACCTAACGACCTCGGTCGGGTTTCGAACCCGCGATCTTGAGCTCAGTAAGCAAGCACGCATACCACTGGGCTACCGGCGCCCTCTTTATATTTGAATTATATGAAGGCCTCAGTTGCAAAACAGTCCAAAAAAATTAAAATCGGAGATATTTCAGGAAAATGTTTTTAGAGATATTTCCCAACTTTTAGTAACAAAGATAGTCAAAAAAAAATTTTTTTCTTAACGAACATTAATAAAAAATGTATTTTAAAAATTTGATTTTCAAAACCAGCTAAGTCCAATATTTTTATTTTCAAATCCGGCTAAGTCCAAAAATTCATTTCTTAAATGAAGTTCACATATTATGAAAAGTATTGAATCTAATAAGGTAAATCTACCCATTATACCGTGACTTTAAGGATTTCGCGTTATTTAAACAGGCGATACAACGAAATATCGATGTAATATCGATAATTATAAGCAAACATAAATACTTTTTTTTCTACAAAATTGAATAAATTCTTAATTTATTTTCAAACTCGGCTAAGTCCATTTATTTATTCTGGAAAGTGCTAAGTCAACTTGCTTAGATTCAAAACCGGCTAAGTCCAAACATTTTTTTTTCGTTTTCTATGTATATTCACTTACAAAAAGTAGCCGGACTACAGATATTAAAAGTTATTTCCATCAGCAATACGCCAAATATAGTGTTTTCTATTTTTTTGAATATTCATGCACCTGGAGAGTTATTTGTTGGGGCGTCGCTGGATTCCTCTCCAATTAAGAGCAGTGGGGGGGAACAGTCTAATGCCACGTCACGATTCCTCTCGGACCAAGTTGAGTACTCTCAACCGAATGGCAGGATTCCTCTCAGTTGTGTAGGGAATAAGTAAATAATAAAGTTCAGATCACATACTTAATATAAATTGTAGGGGCGTAATAGGACGATATATCTGCCCCTCTCCTTAGTTTCTAAGCTATGAGGTCAATTCAGGTTAAATAATTGTATTATATAAATAATGATGTGAACACTGACCTTGACACTTGGACACTGAGCAACGGATGATTTCCAGACGGATGCGTGAATGGTGAGGAAGGGGTGGTGACGGAAAGTAAACAAGATCTTAGGTGAGAGGAAACCTGCCATGGGCTAAACGCAATCAAAACTGCACATAGAGGAATGGTGGAGGTCGGAGAGGAATCGTGGAGGTCGGAGAGGAATCGTGCATCTCCCATTTGTTGTTTTCTCATAATTTACAAATGTGGACTTAGCAGGTTTTGAAACTAAGCCCTTCATATACATATATATATATATATATATATATAAACATGTTTATTGACGGGTGAGGTTGACCAGAGGAACATTTGTTCAAACAATATTGTGTCGTCTGAACAAAGAAAACAACAAACAAAGGAGGCGAGTTATGTTCGTCATTGTTTGGACATGAGGAGCTCTGCTTGGAAAACAGTGTACCATTTAGCAATGTCAAGTATCTCACGGAAATCTCAATGAAGTGTTTAATCATTTGCTTGATTCACTCAACATGTGAAGAAAAAAATATGTAATGCGTATGCAGGCTGACCTATTTTTCTCTTTGTTTTTGAGTATATTAAATAAACAAGACAATATTTGTATTTTTTTATATAACTTCTAATTCTATTCTCTCCAGAATGCGTTTATAGTTAGTTTATATCTTTCATCGATAATATCGCAAAATATATTATGCTCCAAAAATGTTGAATAGAAAATATCGATGTTTTCTTTTGCACGTGCCTCTCTACATAGTACTGAGGGCGCCGGTAGCTCAGTGGTATGCGTGTTTGTCTTCTGAGCTCAAGATTGTGGGTTCGAAACCCGACCGAGGCCCTTAGTTTATTTTATCTGGGAGGTAAAATAATCTTAAGCACGCCGTCCTTCGGATGGGACGTTAAGCGATGGTCCCGAGCCTGTACGATGTCAGGTACTCGTTTAAGACCCCTACCCTAGGTGAATAAAAAATGTTGGGTCCAAATTTAGGACTCCCACAATAGAGTCGGACTCATGACAACCAGAGAGACGAAAGAGCGCTCTGGTAGTAGGCGGTATGACCTCATAGTTAAAGCCCGGGCATGACCTAACCTAACCTATCTACTACTGGCCTAGTGGTGGGTGCTCGCTTATACCGGTCGAGTGACCTTACTTCCTTGATGCATTTATCTTGCATTGTTGCGGTTCATTCATACAAAATTAACACTAGCGCGTCCCCTTAAGATGTTACACACCGTTTTGTCCAGACACTCCACTCCAGATACCTGAACCTTGCTCAAGAAGCCTCTTCAGCGAGGCAGACTTACGTCCTGTCAACATAAAACAGATCACCCATTGTAAATCTTCAACTTTTTGACACTTCAATCCATTTAGTATTGTCTTAAATCAATTATATATGAAGATGTAATATTTATTTTCGTATTTCTCATTATCAGACAATATTTATATATTGAGATAAGATTGAAGATCTTTCTATAATCTGCAGCTCTTAGCTCTCTATATTCTCGGTTACTGATTTCGGTTATGATCTCATACTCTTTTCTCTGTACTTAGGTTACAGAATAACGTTATACCTGTCCTAATCACAATAGCAGAATAACGTTATACCTGTCCTAATCACAATAGCAGAATAACGTTATACCTGTCCTAATCACAATAGCAGAATAACGTTATACCTGTCCTAATCACAATAGCAGAATAACGTTATACCTGTCCTAATCACAATAGCAGAATAACGTTATACCTGTCCTAATCACAATAGCAGAATAACGTTATACCTGTCCTAATCACAATAGCAGAATAACGTTATACCTCCTCGGGTCACAGTTTCTGAACAAGGCATAGATCTACGGTTCATAAACCGGACCCGGGTCCACGGTTTCATATTTTCACAGGCTTCCCGATAAAGTGAAAGCGTGCGAGTTTTTTTTAGCGCTCATACATAAGTTTTCGCTCACCCTTTTTTGACCCGCCCTCGGGTAGACGGTTCCTGATCCGGACCCAGGTTCACCGTTCCAGACGCGATATCGGGTCCACACGTCCAGATCCGGACCCAGGTTCACCGTTCCAGACGCGATATCGGGCCCACACGTCCAGATCCGGACCCAGGTCCACCGTTCCAGACACAATATCGGGCCCACACGTCCAGATCCAGACCCAGGTCCACGATTCCTGACCTGGCCTCGGGTCTAAGTATAGTTCGAGACATGGATCCGGGTTTGGAAACCTCAAATGAGGTAAGAGTCCACCTAAGAGATTGAAGGTTTAGAGGGAAAGCGGATACATACGTCTGAGGCGGGATGTAGCCTCAATTTCAGAGATCGGAGGAGCGTCAAAAATACAAAAAACAGAAGTTAAATGTCCGCCAAATAAAGAAACTGAAGGTCTAGAGAGAGAGCGGAAACGAACGTTTGTCGGGTGTGTAGCCTCAAATTCAGAGTTCGAAGGACCCACAAAAAAGCGAAAACTGAAGGTAAGTTCCAGCAAATAAAGTTTTGGAAGGTTTAGAAGGAGAGTACGTTTCTACCAAATGAAGAGATCCAAGGTTTAGTGGGAGAGCGGAAACGAACGTTTGTCGGGTGTGTAGCCTCAAATTCAGAGTTCGAAGGACCCACAAAAGAGCGAAAACTGAAAGTAGGTAAGTTCCAGCAAATAATGAAGTTGAAAGTTTTGAAGAAGAGCAGAAACTGACGTTTCAGTTTCTGTGAAGCCTCTCTAGTCAATAAAAACACATGAATGCAGGAATGTGAGTAGAGAGGCTTCTACCAGACACGGTGATAGACAACCATATTTGAAGATGAAACCTTGTTCTGGTTCTAACAGAGTCGAGCAAGAAATATAGAATATAGGTGGACCTTGTGGCTCCGATTGTTCATATCTTCTGAAAATCTTTAAAACAGCAATGTCAGTAGAACGAAAATAACCAGACACGATGATGGACAACCATAAGTAAAGATGAAAAGTATATTCTGATTGGTCCTAACGAAATTAGCCAAAGAAGAAATATAGAATATAGGTTGTCCTTAAGGCACCGACTCTTCATATTTTCTGAAAAAACATTAATACAGTAGAACCTCTATAAGTCGAAAATCAAGAGAGACGCCAAAAAATTCGAGTTATAGAGTTTTCGACTTATGGAGGATTTCGACTTAGGCGGATTTTGATTCGAATTGTAGAGGTTAAGATCCATTCTAACTAATTTTGAGTTAGAGAGGTGAAATAAATAAAAATTCAAGTTACAGAGGTAACAAACATATTTATATTTATTTTAAATCAACATTATTTCAAAACATCCTTAAAATAGAAAATACGTAGTATATGTAGGTATTAAAAAAAGTAAGTAATTTTTTTTTGCTTTAGATAATTGGTAATCCTATTTATTGTATACTCCTAAATTGTTTTCTAAGAAACAATGGTGTACATTGTCGGCAAATTCTTAAAGTCGGTAACTTATTTTTCTTCGAGCTAAAGAGGTAATAAGTTTCAAATAATCGAGTTGTAAAGGTTGTAAAATAAAACATTGCTTTGTTCGAGATACAGAGGTCCAATTTATTTTTTCCAGTATCCAGACCTCAACCGGACGGACACCCTGCAGGTTTGGCTGAACAACCCCGTCAAAGACAAATATAAACAACTAATAGACTTTCTTCAGCACATTGAAATAGTCATTTTATTTATTTATTTTTTATTTATTTATTTATTTTTTATTTATTTATTTTTTATTTATTTATTTATTTTTTCTTTACAATTCATTACTGAACTTATAATTTTTACTGTTGATTCCTTGTTGTTTTCACATGACAGTATAGCTTGTAATTGAGCTGTTGTCAATAAAAAAATTAAAAAAAAAAAAAAAAAAAAATTATTTTTTCGAGTTATAGAGGGAAATTATGTACCAAAATGGCTTGTAGGGACTCACTGATTATTTCGACTAATAGAGGGTTGAGATTTAGAGTAGTGGAGGTTTTGGGGCTTGAAGGGAAAGGAACAAAACTTTTTTTCGAGTTTTGGAGGTTTTCGACTTATCGAGGTTCGACCTAAAGAGGTTCCACTGTACAGCATTTTCGGTTGATAGGCTCCAACCACATACCATGACGTATGTACCCCACAGCCTCGATACAGCCTGTGCTTTTTTTGTGTTATCTGTGCTGTACCACTTGTATTCGGTGAACGTGATTTTTTTTTTTTATATATTTAGAATAAGAGGCATTATATTTTGAAAAAAAAATCGATTGACCCTTTAATTCTGTTTATGAATGTAAATATAAACCAAAATATTGTGTTTATTTGCCAATTTGTGTAAAGTTCATAGTGCTGGTCCAAATAAAACTGTTTTTTTTCTTCTGTAGTCTTGAGAAAGGGGATAAGTTTATCTTCTGTCTTTTTTAGCCTTAATTGAATATACTTTTTCCGGGCCGGATCCAAATTGAAGTTAAAATCTCTATCTCTTATCCGGCCCTCTGTTATCCGGTAGTTCTCATGTATTTTTTTTTTTTTTTTAAATAAATATAATAATCTAATATCCTGGAGATGTGGAAGCGGGTCAGCACCCCGCTCCAGTATATAATTGCTTCCTCTGTTTGAGATAACACTTCCTTTGAAGTGGTGTCACATCCCTAGTGATCAGTGTACACTCCCTCCCCTCATTTCTTCCAGATATGTCTTCTGTCATAATTAAAAAACACGTTAAATATAAAAATAATAATTGAAATAATAAAAATAAATTAAACAAATAATAAAATAAAATAAAATAACCACATTTCCTGTAAACATTGTTGCTGGTCTTCTACTAAATTTTGCTTTCTACAGTAGTTTCCAAAAAGGGCCCTAAAAATATCGAAAGTTCAAGACGTGCAATTTTTTAAGAAAGTGCACATATTTAAAAAAATTTCAGTTAACAATTATTTTATTTGGATTTCTTCTAAAGATAATAATAAGATGCCATCTTGTATAAAAATTTGCAAAAATGTTCAATCTAATCCAAAGGTATAAATTATCTTAATTGGTTCACAGGGAAAATGAATAGCATAGAATTTGAGAACAAATTTTGGGTTTATTTAACTTGACCTACATTATAAATTTAATAACTAATATTGTAAAATAAAAGAAATTCCTTGCTTTCTCTTCACATATGGAATTATAGGTGGGTGATCAGTTTTGATGTAATCACTGTGATCAATCACAGTAACAGTGTCACTCTTTGTGTGTATTTCCTCCTCTTTATTTTAATTGTGCCTCTTCATTATTATTCTTAGGCTAATCAACTCAGTTTATCTTAATCAGTTCAAAAAAAAATAATATATAAAATTTAGGACTCCCATAGATGTCCAGCAGAATGACGACAGAGCGCTCTGGTATGAGGCAATAATATTATGATCTTGTAGTTAACGTCCGGGCATGAACCTCATGATGCCATTGCTACAACTTCAAATTACAGAGGGGACCAAATGTAAATTAATTTTTTTAAATTTATCCAGTGTTTTTCAAGGGACCTGGACAAAACTTCAAATTATCGAGAGTCGATATGTATATATTTTTCATTCTTCTCGCTTATTTAAAAAAATTCAACATTCATTTAATTAGAATATTTTAGGACAAAAACACTCAATATTGATAGTACTGTTCTCACAGTATATATTATTTTTTGGCAAAATCTGTTGAATTAACGGATTGTACAAATACCAGTGGCATACAGACAAGAGGTCCTTAACCGATTTTTTGGAACGAAAATTGCAGTAATTCTATTCAAGATTTTTTAGCATATTGCTGTAAACCTGGCAAAAATACGCTTATGAGAAGGGCAGCTACTGAACTGTCGCCATCTATAATGTCAAATGTCACTTTCCATGGCACTAACTCACACATTCTACGACATTATAATATTATATAGTATGTCAGCCAAGGACAATTGACGTAGCCCCCTTTTCATTTTTTTATTTTAAAAAAATAATAATAATAACAATTTAAATGAGCTTTATTTCGGTTTATCAGATATGTCCGTTAGCTCTGACGGAATGCGGGCGGGCATGACATCATCGCTATCAGTTATTCATTGGTGACCAACCTAAAAGCGTCCTTCGGATAGGACGTTAAGCGATGGTCCCGAGCCCTATCTGAATAAAAATTTCGGCAAAATTTAGGACTCCCATAGTTGACTTTGGCTCATGTTCAACAGAGTGACGAAAGAGAGCTCTGGTATCAGGCGATATGACCTCGGAGTTAAAGCCCGGGCATGAGTCATAATAACTAACCATCAGAAGATATAAAATAAACTGAACCGATTGGGCTATAACAACAACACACTTTATTTGAACCAGAACATCTTGGTTCTTCACACAAAGTATAAAATGGAAAATATAAAATGAAAGTAATAAATAATAATGTCTTGGTATAATCTTGGTTTGAGCCTTCTGTGGAGAGTAGGCTGGCCAAGATTGTAGTGGGCTGCTCCAGAACACAGGCCTAGTCTTCCGTGGTAGTTATCTACTAAGGACCTTAAATAGGCTGCGACCCGAGGAACTCCCAGTTCCTCATGGAGTTGGCTGTTTCGGATAAACCATGGTGCATTCAGAGACACACGAAGAATTTTGTTCTGAAATGTTTGTAGTCGTGTTGTGAGTGAAGGACTGGCGCCATGCCATATTGGACAGGCGTATGTTAACAATGGGAGAAGTAACGCTTTGTACAGGAGCAGTGTGCAAGAGTGTTTGAGGGGTGTGTTGCGGTTAATGAGTGGATAGAGATGTTTTAAACGGGTTTATGCTTGTGTAAGTTTTGTGTTGATGTGAAGTTTCCATGTGAGCCGTGTGTCTAAGAATACACCAAGGTACCGGACAGCCTGATCTTTAGGGTTCCATGGAATGGGAAGTCCGTCAACCCGCAGCCTACTCTGGTCCTCTGTAAAAAATCGGCGAAGGGCAAAAATCTTCGCTTCTGTGTTACTGGCGTTCAACTGAAGCTTCCATCGAGCGAACCAGCTGGAGACATGGTTGAGAGAAGTTTGTAACATGTCAACTGCTGTCTGGAGGTCTTCATGTTGACACATAAATAGTGTGTCGTCTGCGTATAGTGCTAGAGTGGTATTACATGGCTCGGGGATGTCGCAGCAGTATAAGCTGAAGAGGAGGAGACTGAGGATAGCTCCCTGTGGCACTCCCGCCAGAATACTACGCTTGGAGCTGAGGATGTTGTTGACCCGCACTTGAAACGTCCTGTTCTCCAAAAAGGAATCAACGATCTCTTCCAAGTACTGTGGAGCCCATGTCTTCCTCAGCTTATAGCGGAGACCTTCATGCCACACCGAGTCGAACGCGGAAGCTACATCTGAAAAGACAGAGGTTGTATATGTCTTGTGTTCGAAACCATTCACAATCTTTTCCGAGACCCTCTGTAGCTGGTGCACAGATGAATGATTATGTTTGAAACCAAACTGGTGAGCTGGAACCATTCCTGCGCTTTCCAGGTGAGAACCCAGTCTTCTCAATATTAGTCGTTCGAAGATCTTCGACAACGAGTTCAGAAGGTTTATAGGCCGATAGCTGTCCGGCTCTTGCTTGGGGTTACCATGTTTATGGAAGACAATTACAACCGCGTTTTTCCAATTTCGAGGAAAATAGCTGCATCGCAGGCATGCGTTGAACAGACCGGTTAGAAAGGCTATACTCTTGGGTGGCAGCTTCTTCAGCACTATGTTCGGAATGAGATCCTCACCGGGGGCCTTGTTGTTTGCTAAGTTTGTTATTAATGTTGTGATTTCTGAGGGAGTGGTGAACTTGATGAAATTTTCAACAGTTTGTGTAGGTATGGATAGATACGTGTGTACTGTGGTGTTCATGTCTGTGTTAGCAGTGTCGTGTGTGCGGTACTTTTGTTCGAGGTGTGTTGCCAGGATTTCGCATTTGTCTTCGTCGCTCGTCACTGTGTGATGTCCGTCTGTCAGTGGGGGCAAGGATGTGTTTTGTCTCAAAATTCGTCGGGTTTCTTTCCAGAAACTACTATCGCCGGGGGTCATGTCGGTCAAGTAAGCCCTGTACTTACGAATTCTGTGGTTGTCGAGCTCCCATCTCACCCGTCGGGTCAAGCGATTGAGGTCTCTTTTATCTACATTACTTCTTGTTTTTTGCCAGCGTTTGCGAGCCGTGTTTTTTTCGTGAATTAGTGCTAGGATTTGAGTGGGAATGGAGTCATGTATATGTGGTCGTCTGTCTTTGAAGTGGTGATATGTAGCATTGTGAACAGATGTGTAAACAGTTTGTGTGAATGTCTGTATTGCCCAGTCCATGTCGTCTGTGTGATTGTAGTAGATTGGAATTTCAAGAGTTTGATCCATTTCCCATTGAAAAGTTTTCCAATCAATTTTTCCTGTTATAAGTCGTGGAAGCGGTTCGGTGTAGTGTTTGTGTGCTGTGAATGTGTTAAGGACGGGGACGTGGTCTGAATCGAGTTCTGTTAGTGTCTCGTGATATATTGGGAATGTGAAATTTTGTATAAGTGTGATGTCTAGGATGTCTGGATGATATCTGTGTTGTGACGGGTAGAAGGTTGGTTCGTCTGGGGCTAAGACCTGAACACCGAGGTTGTTTGTGGCCGACAAAAGTCTGACCCCATTGTTATTGGTTCTTCTGCAGCCCCAGATTGTGTGCTTGCTATTGAGGTCCCCGAAAAGTGCAGTCGCGTCTCCTGTAAAAATGTGTTCTAGTTCTGTCTGTTTTATTCTTAAGTTTGGTCGTTGGTATCCCGAGATGATGTTGAGTCGTCTGTTGTTGGTGAGTGTCAGTTGAATCCCGACAGCCTCCAGGTGCTCCAGTTCAGGAAGAAGTAGATGGGAATGCTTTATTTTTTTCTTCACACAAACAGCTACTCCTCCAGAGGCTATTCGGGTTTGTCTGTCTCGTCTGTATGTTACGTATCCTGTCAGTCTGAATGTGTCTGTCGCTTTAAAGTGTGTTTCTGTTAGACAAACTATGTCTATGTTGTATCGTGTTAGGAGGTTACTGAAAGACTGTTGCTTTGCTTTCAACCCATTCGCGTTCCAATTTAGGATTGTTAAATTTTGATCAACTGTGGAATTAGGGCTGACCATAATTGGAAGAAAGTATGTTATTGAGTATTGTGGAAATAAAGTATTTGATTTTGGGAATGAAAGGTTTAATTAAATTTAGTAGTATGTCAAATAGGTTTGATGAGGGGTCTTGTTCGTTGAGGTTAGTTTGATGAGGGGTGCTTGCTGGTGTCTGTGTGTGGTGTCTGCTCCGGGTAAACCAAGGATTGATTTAGCTCCTGAGGGGATGTTTTGCTGTGACTGTGGAGGAATTTTTGAGACTGGTTGGGGAGTAAGTCTAGATGGATTTGCATTTGTTGTGTCATGAATGTGGGTTGGTATGTGTTTTCTGTGTGTGATTCGTGATTGAAGTTTTAAGAAGGTTTCACAGCCTCTATAATTGGCGGGGTTAGAGCACTTTGGGGACTCTTGGAGAGTACGTGATGGGCAAGCTGTGAAATGATGATCTCCTGCACACTTGACACATTTCGGGTCAAGGTGGCAGAAGTTCTTGCTATATCCCACTTGCTGGCAATTCGTGCACTGCACAATGCGTTGAGACCTCTTCCGCGGTTCGACAGTCACTATAGTGTAAAAGAGACGAGATAATTGAAAAATCGCTTTCCCCTCCGGAGTATTCTGGAGCTCGACAGCACACAGTGGAGTGGGGCCTTTGTCCTTGTTCAGTAGCCTTGTTACACTGAGGACTGGGTATGTCGGGGTTAGTTCGTCATGGATTTCGGTTTCAGTCAGGGAGTATGGAACCCTTTGGATAACAACGGAATGTTTCCTATCCTCGGGGTTCAGGAAAGTATAGTATTTTACGTCATTTGTTTGGTAAAATTTGGTCTGTTTCCTAAAGTCTTCAGATGTCATAAGGGATATTTTAATTTTTTTGTGGCATTGTTTTGTTTCGAAGGGAGATGTTGTGATACTTTTAATGACTGTCAGTACTTTTTGAAAATCGTCGGCTTCACAAAGGAAAATTGGGGGGATTTTAAGTTGTTTTTCGGTCTGTGGGGTGGTATCGTTAGTGTGTTGGTCGGTGATGAGTGCTGCGAGTGGCGCGAATGTGTTGTGCGTGGGTATAGTGAATGAATTGCGTACCTGTTCCGCTTGGGCTGGGTGTGGCTGGCCCCTGGTGAGGACTCTCCGTCTAGCTGCATGGCTGACTCCGGGAGTGCTGGGAACTCCATGTCTTCTTCTGGGAGACAGGGTCTCTTCGGCTGGCTCACTAGTCGGGGTGAGTTCGACTGATCTGGGTTACCTGTATTGTTCAGTCGTGCTTTGAGGTTATCCATGAGTTCATTTTTCGTGTTGACCGGTTTTTCGGTCGAGTTGATGTTGGGCTTCATTCTCACCCGTAACTTGGGTGAAAAGTAAGTAATTTTGCTCATTTTTATGGGTATAAATAACTTTTCAAATAATAAAAAGGTAAATTTTCTTGAGACAATTTGTTTACTTGTTTAAACAAACAAAAGTTCACAAAAACGTTAAATAAAACATTGATTAGCAAATTTCCTAGCATCCTTAAACGTTCTGCTCAAACATAGGGTACGTGACATCACCCAACACTCACCTCAATAACTAAGTATGTATACCTGCAGGGTGTTTATTTTATCTTGACCCAGGTAAATAACTCGAAACATAATGATTTTCTCAGAAAGAAGCTTGAGGCAAAAAATGTAGAGTAGAATTGACCGCATTATTTGCTGTAATATAATTTTTGAACAAATGAAAACTTTTAACGTTTTTTATGAATTTAAAACAAAAATATTTTTGACTGTCAACCTATTTTTTTTTTTTTTTTTGCATATTTAGATTCCTCGGGAAAAAATTAAGGTGAGGTTAAATGAAACATTTTTTTGTTAGACCAATATAAACCTAATAAATGTATCTTATTGCAGTAAATGTTCCAACTGATGTCCTGCAACTTCAATACATTTATCGCAGTTGTTCCGGAAAATTGCCTAAGGTTCTTCAGTGTTGGTCTAACAAAAAAATGTCTCATTTAACCTTCCCTTAATTTTTTCCCAGGATTCTAAATATGCAAAAAAAAAAAAGGTCGACAAATTTTTTTTTTAAATTAATTAAAAATTTTCATTTGTTTAAAAATTAGATTAATGCTGTCAATTCTATGCTACATTTTTTGTCTCAATCGTTTTTTGATAAAATCTTTATTTTTCGAGTTATTTACCACAAGATCATATTACCTATTACCAGAGCGCTCTGTCGTCAATCTGTTGGACATCTATGGGAGTCCTAAATTTTGCCTACCCTAAATTGTTATTCAAATAGGGGTAGGAAGTCTTTAACGAGTATCTGACATCGTTCAGGCTCGGGACCATCCATTATCCGAAGGACAACGTTTCAATGTTTTTTTCACTTCCCAGATAAAAAACATAAGGGCCCCGGCCGGGTTTCGAACCCGCGACCAGGAGGCTAGCACGCTATCTCTGAGCTATCATTTGCTCCTCTTGTGAAGTTACGAATTCTCAATAGCTCCGAAGTATATGGTGCATGAAGGAAAGTTGAAGGTAACTTTAGGGGTTGGCTTAGTGATAATGTTCTGTGTTACCCAACAATAATAACCCCTAACAAGTGTGTTACTTTTAGAAGCCTAAAGAAGAGAGCTGTTATCAGCCTATCAGACAATTCTTAGTTTATGCCCTTGTGTAGAACAACATTTAAGAAATTATATTTTTGTGATAAAAATCGTGTCGAGTGATATGCGTGCTTGCTTACTGAGCTTGAGAACGCGGGTTCGAATCTCGTCCGAGGGAGAATTTTATTTCATAGATAAAACCTGTCTGGGGGCGATGAATGTAGCCCACCCCTGTGGTGCCTAAATTAAAATAGGCTTCACTCCCCCTCCCTCCAAGAGCCTTAAGGAAGGGTTGTACATAAGGGTTGAAGTTCTCAAAAAAAAAAAAATAATAATAATAAAAATTTAGGTTTGGCAAACTTTAGGACTCCCATAGTAGAGTCGAGCTCATGTCCACCAGAGTGACGAAAGAGCGTTCTGGTAGTAGGCGATATGACCTTGTAGTTCAAGCCCGGGCATTAGTCATAATAACTAACTAAGCATAATTTCAGATATTTTGAAGGCAGTGATAATTAAGGGGGAGAAAAAAAGTGATCAAATCACGTTTATTTGCAAACAGTGATTGGAATTTGAATAGCAGTGATCACTGATCACTACCCACCTTTTTATGACAGTTCTGCAGTTGTGGGGTGCTTCCTGCCCTCCAGGTAGACATAGACAGACACACACCTGGACAGATAAGACCCTCGGCGCCATGAAGGTATGTGGGGCGGTCTCTGTTCATAGGAGTCCCTCACCCTTATGTAGTTGAGCCGCTAGGGCTGACAAGTAGGAACCCTTGTAACGAGTGCAGGGCCGGCTTACGGCACCACCAAACCAACCAGCATTCTATGCCTATCATTTCTCCAGCAAGAGGTAGTATAGGAGAAGTTGAAATATTGTCAAAAAATTCGAAATTTAGTTTTCAAAGGAATTTTATATCCGTTGAATACGAAAAAGAAAAAGAAAATGCGTAAGTGGCTGTGGACACGATAACTCGCGATAGAAAAAATGTATCAAACTTTAATAACTACCAATAGAATGAATGTATTGAAAAGTGAGGATTGAAAGTGTCAAATCACCTGTTGGGATGCTGAACTTCAATAGGTTCGGTAACTAACCTGAAACTAACCCCACAGGTTATGGTCAATTCAACAGACACTTCCGAATCGTAGGAGTACGAGAAATGCGAACAATACGAAGAAGATGACGAGACTGCAGTTCCTGGGCAGATGTTCGGAATATGCTCAGATGAGATTCCGCATTTTCAGCGGAGGAACGTCAACAAAGAGAAAGTTTTTAGAATATTAAACCACGAAAGCATCTATAGATCTGTCATGAATGACTTAGTAACTTCAGATCTAGCTAAGAAAAAGGAAAGCCCTTCCAGGGAAGGGATAAGAGCACTGGATGCTCAGGTCCCTAGGTGCACGCACCAGCCCACCCAGTATATACATTAGGGTGTCCGTTATTTCGAAAAAGTTTAAATTTTGATGATTTCCAAACGGATTTTCTCTCTCAAAATTTGGAATTTTTTGAAATGGAAAAAACCATGCCACCGATCATTTGAATTTCAAATGGAGTTTAACATTCGTTTTAGGGTTAGGTTAGGTTTTATGACTCATGCCTGTGCTTTAACTACGAGGTAATATACTACCAGAGCGCTCTTTCGTCACTCTGGTGGACATGAGTCCGACTCTACTGTGGGAGTCCTAAATTTTGCCTACCATAAATATTAATTCACCTAGGGAATATACAGTCTTTAACGAGTACCTGACATCGTACAAGGACAGCGTGCTTAAGTTTATTTTACCTCCCAGATAAAATAAACTAAGGGCCTCGGTCGGGTTCGAACCCATGTTCTTGAGCTCAGAAAACAAGCACGCATACCACTGAGCTACCGACGCCCTTAACATTCGTTTTCAACACTTCAAGACAGAGCGGTTCGTTTAATTTCTAATGTTTCGGCTTCAAAATTCTTATTCTTAAATTTTGCTGGGTCCTGATCACGAATCCGGTGTTAGAATTGCAGTTTTTCCAGTTGACAACTGCCAAAATACTGTCAACTTTTGAAAAAATAATAAAATCTGCTGTTTAAACGTCAACTGAAAAACTGCAATTCTAACACCAGATTCGTGATCAGCACCCATCAAAACCTAAGAATACGAATTTTGAAGCCGAAATATTAGAAATTAAACGAACCGCGCTGTAAAATGTCTTGAAGTACCTATCGAAAACAAATGTTAAACTCCATCTGAAATTGAAATGATCGGGTGGCATGGGTTTTTCCATTTCAAAAAATTCCAAATTTTGAGAGATTTATTTTTTTCGTGACTCTAAACCAGAATTCGTTTGGAAATCATGAAAATTTAAACTTTTTCAAAATGACACCTAATATACATGACACTTATTGATGTTCAGACAGATCAGTCGCTGGAGAACTGAAAGTTAGTTGCTCACTGCACTTTGCACAAGTGCATTGCCGGTGATTCACCGATGACTTTCTTCACTTTGCACAAGTGCATTGCCGGTGATTCACCGATGACTTTCTTCAAAGTGGTCCACTTAAAAAAAAAAAAATCCTCAAATAGAACCTGATTCATTTTTTCTCTAGAAATGACATATAGCCAAAATTGTTTTTACATTTCTATTCATCAGCCCTTTAATCAATGTTGTCTTTGTCAAAGTAAATACATTCATAGGTACATAACCACTTATTTACTTCGAACAAAATAATAATTATAAATAATAGTTATAAATAATAGAGCCCCAGCCAGATTTCGTTAAGGTAATTTACAAATAAGTAAAACACCCGACTATGTGAAAAGTTCGTCGGTGAATCACCGTCATTGTGCTTCCCCTGCACGATCTAACGTTTTGGCTAAACAGGCAATAGATAACTGACATAGGGACTTAAACATAGAATCCGCATACTAATGTTCGTGTCGACATATTCATTGCCACGGCAGTTATTAGAGTTCCGCCTTCCTTTCGACCGATTTCGCGGAAAATTAATAGACGTCCCATACGAGATTTTGAATTTAAATATAAAATTTCATGTCAATATGTTCACGAGCCCCCCTTCCTTTCGGTCCATTTCGTTCAAAATTGATAGATATCATCCTTATAGGGTTTTGGATTAACATATAAAATTTCATATCAATACGTTCATTACTTGGGGGTTATAAGGAGACACAATTCATTTTATTGGCAGTAATTGCGTTCATAGACACATACAGACAACTTTTTTTTTTTTTCATTTTTCGAATTAGGGTGTCTGAAACTGAAGTTCGGATATTTTTCTGATACCCCCTCCAACTTGCTCAAGTACGAATTTTGCCGACACCCCCCTCCCCCCTCCCCCCCCCCCCACACACAGACACAGCGCCCCTGGCGGCACCCCTACAACCTTCCCCACCTCAAACACCGGCTAGTCAGCTCAGATGGCTTCAGTTTAGTGCTGTACCTCTTAGAGGTTTCGTCTTCATTCTCGTCCCACCACTCGCTCCAACGTAAGTAGAAACTCGATCTCAACATTTCTATAGATTTAGCTTAGTACTTGTACTATAATTATTTGAAACTAACATGTTACCCGGCGTTGTTCGGTTAGTTACTTTAAGCTGTTCAGTAACGTTATCTGATTTTGACACCGTAGATGTAGTGTCCCTTCTCTGCTTAAATAAAAATTGCAGCACAGGGTCTAAGTTAAATAATGTGGTATATTTAAAATATTGCTTAAAATAAAATTATAAAAAATAAAATGAAGTGCCTATTTGAAATCTATTTTGTTCATTGTTGATTTATTCTTGATAGCTAGTTACCAGTCGTTGAGAGGGGTTACCCATTGCTTATAAGGATGCCGCAATTTCATGAAAATCGGATAGACCATTTTTAAGAGCTACTACTCAAATATGCCCAGTCAAAATGTTAAGATCCCACGTGGCCATTGTTTGAACTGGGAGTACAAGGATGCTTCATGTGAAATTTCATGAAAATCGGATCGACCGTTTAAGGGCATCCCTTTCTAAACCTTAAGGTACCAAATGTCCTATATTGTGGGTCAAGATCCTTGACAGGCCCTGCAGTGTTCAGCCGTTTTACCATGAAGCTCAAACAAACATACAGACACATAACATAAGGAGGTAAAAAAAACTTGAGCACGCCGTCCTTCGGATAGGAAGATAAGCGATGGTCCCAAGCCTGTGCGATCACACGTACTCGTTAAAGACCCATACTATAGAAAGAGCGTTCTGGTTACTATGACCTCGTATTAATGCCCGGGCATGAGTCACACTAACTAACTATAACATAAAACCGATGTCTGTTCAATCGCCTACCTACAGATGAAACTTTAATTTTAGTATTGTGATTCACGCTCGGGCTTTATCTCTGAGCCTACTACCAGAGCGCTCTTACGTCACTCTGGTGGACTTGAGCCCGACTCTACTATGGGAGTCCTAAATTTTGCCTACCCTAAATTTGTATTCATTGGGCTAAGGATCTTTAACGAGTTATCTGACATCGTACAGGCTCGGGAACATAGCTTTATGTCCCATCCGAAGGACGGCGTGCTCATTGTTTTCACTTTACAGATCTAAAATCGAACGTTTGGCCTTAAAAATCTCTTGTTGACTTTCTTAAAGGGTTCTGAATCCTTTGTACTAGATTTTGTGTCGTTAAGTTCACTACAACGACAATTATTAGGGATTGTGTGATAAACCTCCCCCTAATCGCCTCCCTTTTATTTGGTCGATTTAGCTGAAACACAGTAGGTCGTTAGAGGGTTCTGGGTTCACATATATAAAATTTCATGTCGATGCATTCGGGAGTTATCGTGTTCAATAGATACACACACAGACTTAACTTTTTTTATGTTTACTATTAAGAAGGTTAATGTTATTGTTTTTGATGATGTCTGTTGTCACTTTGATAATTATCTTAAATTATTATCAATTGATACTACAATAGTTAAGAGGCTATGATAATGTTTACTTCCCCAGCGTTACGATGTATAATAGAAGTTATGTAATCGGTCAGAAATTCGAAGTTGACTTTCACTGAAATTTCAAAAAAAAAAAAAATAAAAAATAAATAGTAGGTGAATCATTGGCAATGTACTTCCCCAGAACGAATTAATCAATTAATTTTTCGCTCCCCTCCAAAACAAGTAGAACGTTTGGCTTATAAGGTCTCCTAAATCCTCATACTAAATTTTGTGTCGATAAATTCATCAGCAGTTTACATTTTTTGAGTTGAACTTCACCTCTGAACATTTCCCTTTGGTCGATTTAGCTGAAAATCATCAGATCTTGTTCTCATGCGGGTTTCACACATATAAATGTTCGTGTCAATACATTCACTCATGTTATGAGTTATCATGTACAAAGATACACATACAACATTTTTTTTTCTACTCGTGGAATCTTGTTGAAAAAAATGGAATTTTTGACCGTTTACATAACTTCTTCCATACGTTGTATAGTTGGAGAAGTCAAATTGTGTGTGTCTGTGAACAGGAAACGACAACTCTCGATAGAATGGACATATCTACATGAAATTATATCTATGTATGCACAACCTGATAAGGACGACATCTAACCATTCATTGCTCTAATCCTTCCCGGGGAACGCTAGGATCGACATTAGCTTTTGTTTAATTTTATTATTATTTATTTATTTTATTCTCAAAGTACGCTTTTTTCTCATTTGAAATTTTAAAAAACCCAAGTGCCCAATGTTTAAAAAATACAATGAAATTATTAATATTATAAAAAATTAATTATATTTATTTTTCTATAAAATCCAAGAAGCAACTAAATTAGTAAATAACTAATATGAATGCATTTTGTTTTAAAAAAAACCATGAATAAAAAACAAAACACGACCATCAGCTGTTTTAAATTATCGTAGAGGAGTCGAAGGTTGGAAGGTCTGAGTTGAGATGAAGTGAGAGTTTTAGGCTTACGGTGTGGAGAACTAAGTTGTAGTGAATTAATGTGATTAATTGGAGTTGTAATTGAAATAGATGCACAAAGGAGGTACATTAATTTAATTATATGTTTTATATGCGCTAAAATAACTTAAATTATAAAATTATAAATTATTAACATAAAATAATTTAAATTTGAAGAATGGGCAGTATTTAGAAAGAAAAGAGACTAAAATATAAATGTAAAAATTAGCTTGGAAGATTTCTTTTTGTAGATTTTGATTTTTTTTTATCACTTAGTTTAAGTAAATAAACCCAATTATTTGTTCTCGTAAATTCTATGCTATTAATTTTCCCTGTTGGCCCAGTAAGATGATTTAAAAAACCTTTGGATTAGATTTAATATTTTTGAAAAATTTAGAAAAACAATATGCATCTCTTTAGAAATCCAACTGAAAAGTTTGTTAATTGAAATTTTTTTAATTTACTTTCAGTTTCTTAAAAACTTTTGATATTTTTTTAGGGCCCTTTTTTGAAATAATGTAGAAATCAAAATTTAGTAAAAAGACCAGAGATACAATTTCTACAGGAAATGTGGTAAAATATTGTTTAACTAATTATTATTATTTCAATTATTAATTATTATTTATTTATCACATTTTAACTCGACTACTAATCATAATTGTATATAACTCTGTCATATAAATCATAGTTATATATCGACTATATTATATAACAGACGTGACTGTGTGTCTGGTTATCATGTGGCTAGGTCATGTGTATGACAGTGTGTGAGGCACACACACACACACACACATTCACCGCATCTGTATTGTCAGTCAACACCCAGACAGCCGTGTGTCATTATCATTTAGTTAAGTAGTTTGTTCCAGCCAGGGGCATGCGCAGAAACTTGAATCATTGAAGAGTGATTTAGGAGTGAATATGAATAGAACCCACCGTCCTATTTTTCATTGAGAGGGGCATGCGCAGAAGAAACCAAGTAGGGCCCATGAAGTGTGTTGGGCCTGTTTTATGTTGAAAATGGACAGTTTTTCGAATTATTCAGTAGTTTTGCGCATACACGTGAATTTTTTTATTTTGAGGAACTAAAAAAAACATTTTGTATTTGCTAAGTATTTATTTCAAATAATTCATTAATTATTTTACAAGCTTTATTTGGCTAACAATTATATTTACATAATTTATTTTCGTATAAGTTATTTCAGAGCAGTTTCAAATTATTTATTTTCGAATACAATTAATCGTGATCAAATAATAAAATAAATAATGTTATTCAGTTTATGAACCAAAATGTGAACAAAATTGCGTGATTTTTCCTAGACAGAAAATTAACGGAATTCGATGGCAAGAAAATGTTATTATAAATACTTTTTCTTGTTTTAATTTAATTTAATTAAAGATTTTATTGGGTTAGTTAAGTAAAACAATGTATATGAAATTTAATAGAAATCAGTTCACTTAAATGTGTGCTGTCATAATGTAGTCAACTTCTAACCTACAATGTATGTACATAGAAATCAGTTCACTTAAATGTGTGCTGTCATAATGTAGTCAACTTCTGACCTACAATGTATGTACATAGAAATCAGTTCACTTAAATGTGTGCTGTCATAATGTAGTCAACTTCTGACCTACAATGTATGTACATAGAAATCAGTTCACTTAAATGTGTGCTGTCATAATGTAGTCAACTTCTGACCTGCAATGTATGTACATAGAAATCAGTTCACTTAAATGTGTGCTGTCATAATGTAGTCAACTTCTGACCTACAATGTATGTACATAGAAAACAGTTCACTTAAATGTGTGCTGTCATAATGTAGTCAACTTCTGACCTACAATGTATGTACATAGAAATCAGTTCACTTAAATGTGTGCTGTCATAATGTAGTCAACTTCTGACCTACAATGTATGTACATAGAAAACAGTTCACTTAGCAGAGAGAGGGCGCCGGTAGCTCAGTGATACGGCTTTCTGAGTTCAAGTTAGCGGGTTCGAAACCCGGCCAAGGTCCTTACTTTATTTTATCTGGGAGGTAAAATAAACTTAAGCACACCGTCCTTTGGATGGGACGTTAAGCGATGGTCCCGAGCCTGCACGATGTCAGGTACTCGTTAAAGACACCTACCTAGGTAGGCAACATTTACGACTCCCATAGTAACTCACCGACTCGCGGCAAAAGAACGCTTCGTTAGTTGGCGATATGACCTCGTTGTTGAAGCCCGGGCATGAGTCACAATAACTACCAGAGAGTATGACCTACTTCCAAATATAAATATAACCTACTTACGGCTACCTCAGCAACCGTAATGTGTACACGTCATACTTTTTCTTTCACATTTATTATCATATTTCAGTGATGTAACATCGATAGCGAGTTTTGGATGACAGTTTTACTACAGTGTTTTTAGTGCTCATTCCGAACTTCCTCAATACTTCGCATAGCTGAGGATGTAATAATAATAATAATAACTGCAATCATTTTTATGAATAGAGCGCGACTGCATCTTCGTGATATCTTTTCTTTTTTCTATTAATTTTTTTATTGCAATTGCTCATTAGGAAGTATGAGGCTGCTGCAATTATTTCTTCATTGCACATTTCCGCACGAATGTTCACATTTTCCATAGATTG
The DNA here is from genome assembly GCA_963662175.1 of Aradus depressus. Taxonomy (NCBI): domain Eukaryota; kingdom Metazoa; phylum Arthropoda; class Insecta; order Hemiptera; family Aradidae; genus Aradus; species Aradus depressus. The sequence goes on from OY759222.1 coordinate 1,920,793, forward strand.
GTAAAAATCACGAATGTTTCGAAGGAATGAACTGCATTCGGTAATCACTAAACATTTAACGACAAACATTCAGCCGATTTGGCTAAAATATGATAGGTTTCGTCCTTATGAAGTTTTGGATTATATAAAATGTAGTGAGGATGTTTATTTTCATTGGCAGTTTGCGGTTTTTATGTTGCGGTTTCTCCAAATCCTTCCTCCCTTCTGTTAGGCCGATTTTATCGAAAATCAAAAGGTATCGTTAGAGTGTTCTGGATACACATATAAAATTTCAAGTCGATACATTCTTACTATCGGGAGTTATCGTGTTCCGTAACTCTCGTCATAATGTCGAGAAGCTTCTTCAAGTGGTCGTATCCTGAATTAATGCCAGATTCATTCAGCCATTCCGAATGATTTCCACCGACTGATGTGACCGCCAAAGAATGTGACCTGTCTATATCCATCTTTTTTGAGCCAGCTAGTCTAGCCAGGTTGAGGGAGGGTGTCCCTCTATGACGACACAATATGAAAGCTGTTTTGTCTCTTGACTGCTGCAAGTTCTCCCGACCATGACTCCCAGTTAGTTCACCCAATCTCCCAATCTGAATGCTCTCCCCCCTGTGAACGTTGCCGTGGTGGCCCCGAGTTGTCATTCTACTGTCCTCAGAAACACTCGGACTTTATCAAAGAGGTCATATTGCCTACTACTAGAGCGCTCTTTCATCATTCTGGTGAACATGAGCCCGAATCTATAGTGGGAGTCATCAATTTTGTCTGGACATCGTGCAGACTCGCGTCCATCGCTTACGTCCCATCCAAAGGACGGTGTGCTCAAGGTTCTTTGACCTCGCAGATAAAAAACCGCGATCTGCACTAGAGAAACACGCTACCACTGATCTATCTGCGCCCTCATGATCTATACAGTTATCTTTTATATGTCTTAACTTTCATTCCTTGTTGTTTCTCATGTTTTATTTCTTTATTTACAAAAATAAATGTTTACTTTCAAAATATATAAAAATAGTATTAAATAATGAATGTTAAATGTGCAATTAGAGGACTGAAATGTGGAGTTGAGTCCTGTGTTGGCAATCAATGACCGAACCTTAGATAGACTGAAATGTGGAGTTGAGTCCTGTGTTGGCAATCAATGACCGAACCTTAGATAGACTGAAATGTGGAGTTGAGTCCTGTGTTGGCAATCAATGACCGAACCTTAGATAGACTGAAATGTGGAGTTGAGTCCTGTGTTGGCAATCAATGACCGAACCTTAGATAGACTGAAATGTGGAGTTGAGTCCTGTGTTGGCAATCAATGACCGAACCTTAGATAGACTGAAATGTGGAGTTGAGTCCTGTGTTGGCAATCAATGACCGAACCTTAGATAGACTGAAATGTGGAGTTGAGTCCTGTGTTGGCAATCAATGACCGAACCTTAGATAGACTGAAATGTGGAGTTGAGTCCTGTGTTGGCAATCAATGACCGAACCTTCAAGGCCATAAATACAGTATCACACCCAGGAAATCAACTGAGGACCGAGATTCTTAGACTTTCTGCTTTGGGAACATCTTATGACCCGCAGCTCCAACAGCTTATAGTATAGACTATTTTCTGTGTTATACAGGTTAATAAGTTATACACTATTATTCTTTTCACTGCAAAAAAAGTCGTCGGTGAATCATCGAATTAATCAATTAACTTTTGCCCTTCCCTCCTCCAAAATGAGTCTACCGTTTGCGCTAATATTCAATAGTTGACTTACAAAGGGCCTAAATCCACATTCTAAACTTTGTGTCGATAAATTAATTAAATCGGCCGTTATTAGGATTTTTGAATTGAGACCCCTCCCCTGACGTCCCCTTCCCTTCAGCTGATATAGCTGAAATTTGACCGGTTATGTCCTCTTTGGGTTTTGACTTTAAATATGAAATTTAATGTCGATACATTCATTATATCGGCAGTTATTGGGTTTTTTGAGTTGAGCCTTTCCATATTCCCCCCTCCCCTTCAAGCGATGTGGCTAAAAATCGATAGGTGTCGTCCACACATATAAATTTTCGTGTTGATGCATTCATTTTCTCGGCAGTTATTAAAGTTTTTATGTTGTTTAATTCCGGCATTTCTCCCAGAGGTGTCTTATTTTTTTCTGACAATATTTCGGGACTCTTCCAAGTCCCTTCTTCCGGTCACTATGAACGGTTCTCTGGAAGAAATGCCGGAATTAAACAACAGTGGAACATCCCAGAGAATTTTAAGAAACATAAAGTTTTTATGTTAAGCTTCCCCGCTAATCCTCCCTTTCCATTTGGTCGATTTGGCTGAAAAACAATATATGTCGTCGTTAGAGGGTTCTGGGATTTGGAATCTAGAGGTCGAAAACATAAAATTCCGTATGAAACACCTCATCGAGGGGGGGGGGGGGGGGGGGGGAGGCCCCTTTAAGTACGCCATTGCCTCGGGATGCGTACCCACAGTTCAAGTTTACTGATTAGAAGTGATCCGCTATCCCACGAGGTCTGACCTATAACTTGCATTGTCTCCTGAAGAGGTCAGCATGGTCAATAATAGCCTTGCTAAGGTCACCATTTTTGTCTGGGGATTCTATTTTATAGGTCATCAGAGCATCGATCTGGGTCGCAAGAACGGGAAATTTAAGGTTTTGTTTGAAAAAAAGGAAATGTTGCGAAAACTCTGTTCGTAACCAGACATGAAGGAGTCTAAAATTGTACAGCCAAACCAGACAAATGTTTATATAAAGATTTGAACTGACGGGAACAAGCTGAAAATTTGTTTGTTTATGGTGGACCTATTGGAGAATAAACAATTATTCGAATCTTAAACATGAAGGAATAGCTACTATTTTGATCGATTTCACTTGAAATGAAATAATTAAACTCTAAGAAATATATAGGTATATATATATATATATATATTTTTTTTTAATAATGCCCACCCATATGGAAATTTCTTCCTTTGTGCTATTAGAAGGGAGGGGAGGGGGGTAGACCATTTTTATTTTGGCACCATGGATGGGATTCGAACCCGCACCCGTTGGGAGTCCTGCAACCAAAGCCCTACGCTGTCGCCCACCCACACAGCCACCATGGCCCCTTAAAAATAAAATAAAAGTCAAAAATAAACCAAAATATTAGCCCGAGTCCCTCCGAACAGCTCCGAGGTCGCACGAACGGCTTCAGAGTTGCCGGAGCGTAGGTTTTAGTTATGGACAAAATAGCTATTTCTGAAAAACTGCTACCACCTGATACTGTTATTAATATATAACAATATAGCATATTGTATACATAAAAAAGTTATTATTGAAATATCAGATTTTTTTTTTTTTTGAACGTGCAGAGCAAGTCGAATTTGAATATACTGAAGAAGCTATTTATTCCAGAAAAAAATTCAGTTGGATGTTTCCCTTTTTTTTTTTGGAATATGCCGATAACATTTTTAACCTGTAATCTTTTTTTTCAAGGTAAAAAAATTCATTACTAACTTTTCACCAAAAATTTATATTTTCCAAAATGTACCGAAAAAGGAACCAACCAAAAAATCATGAATAATAAATAAATTGCATTTTCTCCATTGTTTACTAATTAAATCTCTCTTTTGGGTTGTATAAGGAGATCCTGAATTTATAGGTTAGGTTTTATGACTCTTGCCCGGGCTTTAGGTCATATCGCCTACTACCAAAGCCCTCATTCGTCACTCTGGTGGTCATGAGCCCGACTCTACTGTGGGAGTCATAAATTTTGCCTACCTTAAATTTTTATTCACCTAGGGTAGGGGTCTTTACCTCTCAGATAAAATAAACTAAGGGCCTCGGCCGGGTTTCGAACCCACGATCTTGAGCTCAGAGGGCAAGCACGCATACCACTGAGCTACCGGCGCCCTATCCTGAATTTATATATTCTGTATTTTTTAACGGCTCTACGATTCTCCGTTTGAGGGCGCCGGTAGCTCAGAGTTAGCATGCTTGGCTTCTGAGCTCAAAATCGCGGGTTCAAAACGCAGGGTTTTGGGAGGAGAAAAAAACTTGAGCACACCGTCCTTCGGATTGGACGTTAAGCGATTGTCCCGAGCCTGTACTGTATCAGTTACTCGTTAAAGACCCCTATCCTATGTGAATAAACCTAAGTAGGTAAAATTTAGGATTCCCACAGCAGAGTCGGGCTTATTTTCACTAGAGCGACGAAAGAGCGCTCTGGTAGTAAGCGATATGATCTCGTAGTTAAAGCCCGAGCAGGAGTCATAAATAACTAAGTATAACAACACGTTATATATAAAAATATAATATATAACAGTAGTTGAGCTGTTATGACATCTTATGAAACTGAGAGTCAAACAACGGAACGGCTGCTGACTATAACGTGTACCCAGCTGTTCCAAAGTATCTGCTACTTTATAATACCCTGTTATCGGGTTAGAATACTTTAGATACTTATCTCGTTACGTCTACTTTTGAATTATTATTATTTATTTATTCTTTCTATTCTATTTTAACTTTCATAAAGTGTTCCTTCTCTGATAATAAATATGTTTAATATTATTTTATTTTATTATCGTAATTGTTCCAAACCATTCAACCATTTCAATTTTTAGATTCAAGTAAACTCGTAGATAGAAGTGATGTACCTGTTACTGACGTGCTAAGTCCGTTTTATTGTTTTAAACATTTATTATTTATTTTTTCGTATTTATTATATAATAATTTCCAACTATGAACATTCACAATAAGGAAATATGAGCAGAAAACACTTCCACCAGTGCGTTCGGATATGTCGTGAACTTATTGTGCAAATTTGTGTATAATTGTTGTCTAAGTTCGTGTAAGAATGATGGTGTGTTATGTGTGAAACGTAGTAAGGGCACTGTGTGATTGTTTGGAGGATTTTATTTTGAAAGGCTTTTTTCAAAATCTTTTCGTGTGTTAGGGCTTAGCTGAACGCCAGATAGGTCTGATAACAGTCTTGTAGACACTCAGTTTGTGGTTGAGGCAATTTTGAGATCGCTTGTCTTTTGTGCAGTCCAAATATAGGTTTAATTTTCTGTCGAGATTGTGTACCAAGTCAATAATAAGTCGAATATAAGTCTGTATTTATAAAGAATTATTTAAGAAATTTAATTTAAGAAAAAGATGACTGCATGAATATTTGTGTCTGTGAACACGATTACTCCCGATAGAATGAATGTACACAACATTTCATATGTTATCTCAAAAGCAAATAAAGACGACATTTATCAATTTTCAGCTGAATCGCCCGAAAGGAAAGAGGGTTGAACACAAAAACCCCGAAATTTGCCTAAAAATCTCTAAGTGCTTTATGAAATTTTGAGTTCACTTCTACACACAGACATTATTACGAACTATATGGGAAGTTATGTAGTCGGTAAAAAATTCGATGCGCAGTTTTCAACGGAATTTCATGATTTCCGACCTGTTGATTCCAAAAAAAAAAATGACTGTCGTCTGTGACAGAATAAATACATCGAATTGAAATTTTATATATGTATCCAGAACCCTCTGATGACGATACATATTGATTTTCAGCCAAATCGGCCCAAGGGAAGGGGGGATTAGGGGGGAAGCTTAACACAAAAACCCTAATTTTCAGCAGAATCTGATTGATGGGGAGGGAGGGATCAGAGGGTGCTTAACCCAAAATTTCCAATAACTACCGATGTAATGAATATCGACATGAAATTTATTATTTAAATTCAAAAAGCCATAAGGCACCTATTAATTTTCCGCGAAGTCTGTAGAAGAAATTCAGAAACCTCCATGTAATCATCAACTTTGGAATTTTAGCCCAAACGATCGATTAGTTTTGGAGGAACAGCGAAAAGTTAATTGATTAATTCGTGCTGGAAAAATTGATTAATTCACATAGCCGGTGATTCACCGTCCAGATAGGGGCAGATATTAGGGTGACTTTATCGCTCTTCTTATCACACCCCTTAGTGTCTATCTTTTTCAAAATATTGACATTTCATCGGTCAGAACAACTGCAGTCTCTGGAGTTCTGGACAAAAACAAAATGACTCATTCATGAAAACTTCAATGTATTGGCATGAAATAGCGCAACACAGCCATTTCACGAAAAAGCCTGCTTATACTGAATTAAATGAAAAATTGTCTCATTTGCAAATCCAGCTATTCCGGCAAACAGAAAATATTACGTAAAATATGCAGACCTTTATAAACAATCGTTAAACGCTGCAACTTTGAGAGTTACGGCATCTGACTGACTCTGGATTCGCGTAACATGAAATGATGTAAAAATCACGTTAAATAATATAATGACTAATTCACTTCAGTAGATGCCGGCGTTATCTGAAATGACTAAGGTTACCGTGAAATGACGTGTTACGCTATCCGACACTGATCTTAAGAACTACAAAACGTGCGTCTGCCACTCCACATCTGCTCATGGTCATGAAAATAATCTATTAATCGTATAAAAAAAAAAATAAAAAAATAGGTTAAAAATAAATCAAAGAGCAAAATATTCTCTACAAATTGGACCCATTTTGATTTTTGGGAGAAAGAACAATATTGGAGCATGCGCAGGGCAATGTACTTCCCCTCCTCAAATTATTTGTATTTAGCTGAGTTTTCACTCACCCTTTAACTCTTGACAAGCTGCTATGTCGGGTTCTTTAACTCTTGACAAGCTGCTATGTCGGGTTCTTTAACTCTTGACAAGCTGCTAAGTCGGGTTCTTCCCTCCTCTCCGTCTTCTTGTTCTTGTCCTGTACAGAGACCCTGGCAGCACGCTTCCCTGCCAACAAATAGAACAAATCAACTCCAAGACACTCCAACTTTCCCTGATCCGTAGCTCCTTCTTTCCCTTCACCAGTTGTGTAGTATAACGGTAGTTAAGTAACTGGTCAACAATTATATGTTAATGTTTTTTCTGGAATTCCATCTTTTTCGACCTCTTGAATCCAAAGAGGGGAATTACATTGCTGATAATTGACCAAGGACTTTTGAATTTTTTAATCCCCCCCGCCAGAACCAGCAACTATGAGAGTGGCCGTTTGGCTCGCCAGACAGCAGCACCTGTTCTACATACCTCTCCAGAGGTCCACTAAACAGAAAGTCGGACATGGAAGTTTCCAACAGACCCTCCAGTTCATCCTTCCACATACCTACCTATTTAGCTGCCGTACAACCTTAGCTACTTGGAGTCTTTTATTATTATTTTCTTCATAGCTCTCTCTTTGTATAACGGGAGATGCGATACACGCCCAAAATCAGACTTTTTTTTCTTCCACAGCTATACTAAAGTATATCAGTGTTGATTTTTCCCCGGAATGCCATGCTGTTTTACCCCCTGAATCCGGTAAAGTGCGGGTCGAACCTCGCGTGAGTTCCATACACTCACGATTATTTCCGTTCTAAGTATATGTACTATAAATCAGCTGATTATTGTTCTTAATTAGTTTTAAAATTGGTTTGAGAACGAGGGGGCAGCTTTCAGGGATCAGTGACCACTTGGAGCTGGGGTCTGGTGATTGTCCGACGGTTGAGACCAGCAGAGAAGTGACTTCCTTCTTCTTGTTATAGCTGCATACCCTTATAACGAGTGCTTCCTCGTCCCGCTCCAGAAAGTCTCCACTTACTCTCCTCGCATGTCATCAAGCTGCTACGGTCCAGAGCCTTGTCAAGGAACCTGAAGTATAGGATCTACAGCTCCATGGTAAAGCCCGTTCTGATCTATGGGTGTGAAACCTGGACCCTGACCTCACATCTGGAGAAACGGTTCCAGACGTTTGAAAATAAAGTGCTGAGAAAAATAGCAGGTCCGGTCAAGGATAGAGAAACCCAAGAGTGGAGGATCAGAACCAACAGGGAGCTGAGGGACATCTTCTGGCAACACCCGACCGTAGTTGCTGATATGAAATCACGGCGCTTAAGATGGGCTGGACATGTGGTGAGAAGCGGACAGCAGACAGCCATAGGACGCATCATGGACGCTCAGGTCCAAGGAGCCAGATCACGAGGAAGACCATGGCTGAGGTGGACTGACCTGGTGAAGAAGGATGCTGTGGAACACCACGTGGTGAACTGGCGACCGGTGGCGCACGACAGATCGCGGTGGAGAAGGTTAGTGTGGGCGGCTAAGGATCTTCAGGGTTCGTCGCCAACGGAATAAGAGTAAGAGTAAGTTTCTTAGGCGACTCATGTATTTCGTTGTACTCGTACTCCTCCTAAACCCCTTTACCGATCACATTGAAATATGCCACGATGGTAATGGACATGGTGACGATGGTTTACTACTAAAAAAATCTGAAATCGAACATACCACGGAGGAATAATCACCGAAAAACGAAATCCCCATTGAAATCAATTGAGAGACAAATTTCTCTCATTTAGAAATTGTGTCGTTTGGTCGAACAGATGTTCACGTTAAACACCGAGAAAAAGTTCCGGTAAAAGTGCACAAACTTGAAAACCCGACCACATTAACCGTATGATTCAATAAATTTAGACTGACTCAGCTCAGTTTTTGCAAACAGCAGAATGTATTGCACACAATAAAAAGAGAGAGAAACTGTATATCAACATAATATGTAGACCCAACGTTTTCCTAGTTACAAAAATACATTTCACCTTGAGGGACTGCAAGACATGGGACAGAGACAGACTAGTCAGCTGGGTCAGCACTAACGGCAATCAAATTAAATAAAGTCGTCGGAACTTCTCCAGATCGAAATTTGGATAAAAATCACTAGGTGTCTTATGAAATCTTGAATCCACTTCTACACACAGATATTTTTACGACGTATATGGGGAGATATGTAGTCGGTAAAAAATTCGATGCCATGTTTTCAACGGAGTTTCATGATTTCCGACCTCTTGATTCCAAAAAGTGACATAATGAATATATCGACACGAAATTTTATATGTGTATCCAGAACCCTCTGATGACGATAGATATTGATTTTCAGCCAAATCGGCCCAAGGGAAGGGGGGATTAGGGGGGAAGCTTAACACAAAAACCCTAATTTTCAGCGTAATTAGATGAATGGGGACGGAGGGATCAGAGGGGGTTCAACCCAGAATTCCCAATAACTGCTGAGGTAATGAATGTATCGACATGAAATTTTATATTTGAATTCAAAATCCCGTCCTAACTACTTACCGCGACTCGACTTAAGTACCGTAATAACTGCCAATGTATCATCGACATATTATGAGGATACAGAACCCACTATAATAATAATAATAATTGTTATTGTTTAAAGTGATCACCCCTATATACAATGCAATTGAGTCAGTGACCATTACTTTTACAATATTATCATTAACAAAGGAACCTTTTAACAAACTAAATAAAAAGTATAAATAAAATAAATAATTACAAATTAATAATATTGTAACAAAGACAGTAAATATAGAGTGGGGATGTAGGTATTGAATATCAATATAATATGGAAGTTGAAATACATTATTCATTAACAATGAATGCTCCTAGTTTCAGAGCGCTGATTAAATAATAGAATATGTTTGAGATATTCTTATTATGGGCCAGGAGTAATGTATGAAAGTTGGATCGGTCTATACAGATACTCAGGCAGGAAGTGGAGAAGCCGCTATATAAGACAAATATTGAGTTTTAGCCCAAACGGTCCATCGGCTCTCGAGGGAGAGCGAAAACTTTATTGATTATTTCTTGGTGGGGAAGTACATAGCCGGTGATTTACCGACAACTTTTTTTCTTAAATTTAATTTTCGGTTAGATGTTAACCAATTACATGAGTTGGCTTACAGTTGGTATATCTGAGAAAGTTAGTTACTGGAGTGTCCTCATGGCTGGAGATAGTGCCGCCAGTAGTGCTACTATCACAGTAGGTCACAGCAGCATTATCTCAAGTGTTTTGATAATACTTCGACAGACAGGACATACAAACTGAAGGGGACATATATATGTAGTTGCTGATAGCATTTATACATATTCATGAAATATCCAGGTTTGCCAACCACACACAAATAACTAAACTATTTTCTTAGTTCCTCAACTTTTACTTCTCCATCTATACGAAGTTGGGTGGAAATTATATAATCGGTTCGAAATTTAATCTTTTCAACTCCTTGATTCCAAAAATGAAAAAAATCCCCTCTTCCCTGTGACTGATTCGCTTAAAAATTTAATTTGTGGACATTGTCGAGATTGGGTTCTATATTATCATATAAGATCTCTGTGAGGGCTTACAGGGTGATTGAAGACGTACTTGACTAATTCGGGGAACACTTTGTCGGTGAGTCACTCAAGATACTTGTCACCCCTACCTTTGCATCGATATATTCTCTGTAGCTACACATCCTTCTCCAGACGTACATACGAGTATGTACGTGACACGGACCTCTCAATTCTTGGGCTGGCGTGTGTCTGCATATATCAGCCAAATTGTATTTATAGACACTGTTGTTTGTTTTTCCCCTTGAAAATCAACATGAATTTGAGGTGTTTGTTATCTTCTCAAGCATTGTAAAAATATTAATAATTGTGACTCGATTAGAAGATTGGGTGACTTTATTAGAGGGTTATGTGACGTAACACTGAATTAGAGGGTTGGGTGACTCGATTAGAGGGTTATGTGGCGTAACACTGGATTAGAGGGTTGGGAGACTCGATTAGGGGGTTGGAAGACTCGATTAGAGAATTAGGTGACGTAAAACTGGATTAGAGGGTGGGTCACTCGATTAGATAGTTGGGTGACTCGATTAGAAGATTGGGTGACTCGATTAGAGGGTTGGGGGACTCGATTAGAGGGTTAGAAGACTCGATTAGAGGGTTAGGTGACGTAACACTGGATTAGAGGGTTGGGTAACTCGATTAGAGGGTTAGAACACTCGATTAGAGGGTTAGATGACGTATCACTGGATAAGGGGGTTGGGTGACTCGATTAGAGGGTTAGAAGACGCGATTAGAGGGTTAGATGACGTAACACTGGATAAGGGGGTTGGGTGACTCGATTAGAGGGTTAGAAGACGCGATTAGAGGGTTAGATGACGTAACACTGGATAAGGGGGTTAGATGACTCGATTAGAGGGTTAGAAGACTCGATTAGAGGGTTAGGTGACGTAACACTGGATTAAAGGGTTGGGTGATTCGATTAGAGGGTTAGAAGACTCGATTAGAGAGTTTGACTCGATTAGAGGGTTAGATGACGTAACACTGGATTAGAGGGTTGGGTGACTCGATCAGAGGGTTAGAAGACTCGATTAGAGGGTTATGTGACGTAACACTCGATTAGAGGGTTGGGTGACTCGATTAGAGGGTTGGGTGACTCGATTAGAGGGTACCTAGAGCTGCATAGGGCTACCGGAAGATGCCTAGAGCTGCATAGGGCTACCCACGGACAGACAGACATACGACCCAAGCCATGAAGGTTTTTTTTTTGTCTGACCTACAAAACCCTAAAAAATCTACGTCTGGGAGAAGCAGGTTGAGAGAGAACTTGACATTGACCTTAACTATGGACGAGACGAGGGTGAGCTCATCGATAACCTTTCTGTTGGCCCGAAACATCGATTGTCTCTGATGTTGAGCAGTGGTAGTCACGGGATGCAAGATCCCTAGAGTGAAAAGTAGAGGTGACCCCCCAGAAATCAGGCTATATCAGCCAAAACTGAGGGGGGGGGGGCTTAATCGTTAATTTTTTATAAATCGATTCGCACGACATCTATGTATTTTGAGTCAAATTGTTGAACGTGGAAAAGAGTTAAGGGAGGGTGAAAACATAAATAATTCAAGGTGGGGATGAACGTTGCCGGTGATACTGACCACTGTTCAATCTGTCTTTTTTTCAATAATGGCATAGTAATTTCATATATTACGTCCATTTTAATATAAAAAATTAATTTTAAAAATAATTGTTACTTAAATGTCTTGCTTATTATACTCGTATCCTTGTAAGTTGGAGTGAAAAAAGGAGTCCCCTTCTTCAACCGCACCTTTATATTTTTTAGCAACAAATAATGAAGGGGGGAAACATAAAATTTCACAGCAATAACAAAAAAATACGTTTGACCTCGCCGTTCACCAACTTGGTCCGGTGATAATATTGTTTCCAAATCGTATGATAAATTTGTTTTGATATTTGTTAACAACGTGATCAATACGTAATAGTAATTTTAGAAAATAATTGATGAAAATAAAATGTTCAAAATAGTTTTAGATAACGAAATATACTAACGATACAAATGACAGGAGACAGCTGATTGAACTTTCCTTCGTGAGTGTGTTTGTGTTTGTGAATGGGATAACTCAGAATATATCGATACGAAATTTTGTAGCTTTACTATGAGGTCATATCGCCTACTACCAAAGCTTTCGTCACTCTTCTATGGGAGACCTGCGCTCAACGTCCTATCCAAAGAACCAACCGTATGCTCAAGGTTTTTTTTCACCCCCAGATGAAAAACCTAACAGCCTCGGCCGGGTTTCGAACCGGTGATCTTGCTATCTATCTATCCACATAACTTCTCTTTAGTACAATGACTTCTCCAAATTCTCCCATCTCAGTCTAATTGTTGTATTTCCGCGGTTCTAAATACAAACACAAACATCCGCCAACTTCAAACAGGTTAATTTTGGATTAAGATTTTCTTATCCTATACTATATAATTTTATATAATTAAGATGTTGTGTTTTTCAGTTAATTGACTTTTTTTACTGAAATTTTGATAATTTCTGATCTTTTGAATCCCAAAACAAGCGGGAAAATTTATCGGAGGGGGGGGGGGGGGGGGGGGGGGGGGGTTGGGGGGGGGGGGGGGGGGGGGGGGGGGGATTATGTTCAAATTTCTCATCCCAAAAAAGGACATACCTAGTTGCTTTCCGTGCAAAAAAAAAAGGTGTCGGTAAATCACGGTCAATGTACTTCCCCAGAACGAATTAATCTATTAACTTTTCGCACCTTCTCCAAAACCAGCAGACCGTTAGCGCTAATATTCAACAGTTGACTTTAATAAGGGCTCCTAAAGGTAATGTCCTCATCGGGTTTTGACTATATATATGAAATTTCAAGTAGATTGTATGTACCTCCCACTAATCCCCCCCCCCCTTTTCTTTGGTCGATTTGACTGAAAATCAATAGGTGTCGTCTTTATAAGGTTCGGGAAACAGATATAAAATTTCGTGTCGATACATTCATTCTATTGGGAGTTACATTCATAGATACACAAAAATACCACTTTTTTCTTTTCATTTTGGAATTAGGAGGCTGGAAAACATTAAGTTTCGGTGAAAACTCAAAATCGAATTTCTGACCGATTACATTACTTTCCCTATACATCATATAGCTGAGAAAGTAATAAATAATAAATAATATTAATAATAAATAAAACATATAAGGATTTATAGCGCTAGCTATTTACTAAATAATGATATTTGTCCATATTGTACAATGCTGATACTAACTGTGGCTTCGGTATGTTTCGAACTATTTGGTTGGAAGATGGCTACATCGGTCCCATCACGTGCACTACCTGTGATGGCGATATTCTTAGTTTTGGATCTGTCCCAGAATTCAATGTAGGCACACTGTCTCGAGCTCGTCACCTCTGAGAAAGTGTTGTGCATATATAGCCAATAGTATTTAATTTGTCCAATATTATCAACCAATAAAAAACAACACAAATTATGGAAGGAATTGAATAGCCTACTTTCTTCTGTGGATAAAAAATAGTCGTATGTCTTATAAATTAGATTTAGGAGCGCCGGTAGCTCAGTGGTATGTATGCTTGCCTTCTGAGCTCAAGGTCGTGGGTTTGAAACCCGGCCGAGGCCCTTAGTTTATTTTATCTGGGAGATAAAATAAACTTGAGCACGCCGTCCTTCGGATGGGACGTTGAGCGATGATCCCGAGCCTGTACTGTGCCAGGTACTCGTTAGAGTCGGACTCATGTTAACCAGAGTGACAAAAGAGCGCTCTATTAGTAGGCGATATGACCTCGTAGTTAAAGCCCGGGCATGAGTCATAATAACTAACTAAATCAGATTTATAACTACTTGAGTCTAACACACGTATGATTAGTAGTAATAACAAAACTATTAAAAAAAGTAAAATAAAATTAGAAACATTTATAATAAGTAGACACATTTTTCATTTTAATAAAAATTAATATAACTATTTTTCAAAAACTAAAGAAGTGTCTTTATCCCAACGATGTTTCGGGACGTTCTTACCTCCCTTCATCAGGTCCCAATGTGCGAGATATAGAAAAGAAAAAGAAAACAATGTAACTATAATAATGTATGAAAAAATAAAATAAATATAATATATATTATATATTAATCAATTATAAATGAATAAATAAAAAATAAATAAATGAATAAATACAAAAATTATAAAATTATAAATAAAACAATAACGTACATTGGACTGACCTTCAAGGTGTGGAGGAACTCTGCCCAAAATATAAAAACGAAAGCTTTGTATCAAATAATGTTTTTGGATACGAAATAGGTACGATTCTTTATTGTGATTATATTATTCTTACAGAGAGAATAAAATTCCGTTTCCGTGTAAAGAAAGTCAAATCTAACGTAAAAATTTTTAGTTGAAGTTTAAATTTTTTTATTGTATCTGTTGACTTCAAGAAGTGGGGAAGGGCATTAAAAAAATTAATTCCTTTCTGAGTTATACTTTTTTCAGAAAGAGGAGCAATGTTTAGTTATTCGAAAGTCTTCTTTCTTCCTGGTATCGTAAACATGACTAGTATTGTTGAGAGGGAAAATATTTTTATTTTTTCTGATGACCATTACCGGCCATTTGCAGCTAGGTACACAGATGGTCACAAATTCCATGTTCCTTTTCAGAATCATCAACATTCCACTTCCCCAGCTTGAATAATTTATAATCAATAATTTTTTCGCTCCACTATTGAACCTCTTATCCACTTTGGTCGATTTTGTTGAAAATAGCTATCAAAGTACGTACACATATACAATTTTTGTGTCAATAACATTAAATGAGCAATTAAAACGGTTTTTGAGTTAAGCCCCCCCCTCGCAACAACCAATCCCCTGAGCTGATCCTATCTGCCCGAGTTGCAAGTAGACAAGGTCCTTCAAAACGGTTTTTGAGTTAAGCCCCCTCCCTCGCAACAACCAATCCCCTGAGCTGATCCTATCTGCCCGAGTTGCAAGTAGACAAGGTCCTTCAAAACGGTTTTTGAGTTAAGCCCCCTCCCTCGCAACAACCAATCCCCTGAGCTGATCCTATCTGCCCGAGTTGCAAGTAGACAAGGTCCTTCAAAACGGTTTTTGAGTTAAGCCCCCTCCCTCGCAACAACCAATCCCCTGAGCTGATCCTATCTGCCCGAGTTGCAAGTAGACAAGGTCCTTCAAAACGGTTTTTGAGTTAAGCCCCCTCCCTCGCAACAACCAATCCCCTGAGCTGATCCTATCTGCCCGAGTTGCAAGTAGACAAGGCCCTTCAAAACGGTTTTTGAGTTAAGCCCCCTCCCTCGCAACAACCAATCCCCTGAGCTGATCCTATCTGCCCGAGTTGCAAGTAGACAAGGTCCTTCAAAACGGTTTTTGAGTTAAGCCCCCTCCCTCGCAACAACCAATCCCCTGAGCTGATCCTATCTGCCCGAGTTGCAAGTAGACAAGGTCCTTCAAAACGGTTTTTGAGTTAAGCCCCCTCCCTCGCAACAACCAATCCCCTGTTACCCCTGAGCTGATCCTATCTGCCCGAGTTGCAAGTAGACAAGGTCCTTCAAAACGGTTTTTGAGTTAAGCCCCCTCCCTCGCAACAACCAATCCCCTGTTACCCCTGAGCTGATCCTATCTGCCCGAGTTGCAAGTAGACAAGGTCCTTCAAAACGGTTTTTGAGTTAAGCCCCCTCCCTCGCAACAACCAATCCCCTGTTACCCCTGAGCTGATCCTATCTGCCCGAGTTGCAAGTAGACAAGGTCCTTCAAAACGGTTTTTGAGTTAAGCCCCCTCCCTCGCAACAACCAATCCCCTGAGCTGATCCTATCTGCCCGAGTTGCAAGTAGACAAGGTCCTTCAAAACGGTTTTTGAGTTAAGCCCCCTCCCTCGCAACAACCAATCCCCTGTTACCCCTGAGCTGATCCTATCTGCCCGAGTTGCAAGTAGACAAGGTCGTTCAAAACGGTTTTTGAGTTAAGCCCCCTCCCTCGCAACAACCAATCCCCTGAGCTGATCCTATCTGCCCGAGTTGCAAGTAGACAAGGTCGTTCAAAACGGTTTTTGAGTTAAGCCCCCTCCCTCGCAACAACCAATCCCCTGTTACCCCTGAGCTGATCCTATCTGCCCGAGTTGCAAGTAGACAAGGTCGTTCAAAACGGTTTTTGAGTTAAGCCCCCTCCCTCGCAACAACCAATCCCCTGAGCTGATCCTATCTGCCCGAGTTGCAAGTAGACAAGGTCCTTCAAAACGGTTTTTGAGTTAAGCCCCCTCCCTCGCAACAACCAATCCCCTGAGCTGATCCTATCTGCCCGAGTTGCAAGTAGACAAGGTCGTTCAAAACGGTTTTTGAGTTAAGCCCCCTCCCTCGCAACAACCAATCCCCTGTTACCCCTGAGCTGATCCTATCTGCCCGAGTTGCAAGTAGACAAGGTCCTTCAAAACGGTTTTTGAGTTAAGCCCCCTCCCTCGCAACAACCAATCCCCTGAGCTGATCCTATCTGCCCGAGTTGCAAGTAGACAAGGTCGTTCAAAACGGTTTTTGAGTTAAGCCCCCTCCCTCGCAACAACCAATCCCCTGAGCTGATCCTATCTGCCCGAGTTGCAAGTAGACAAGGTCGTTCAAAACGGTTTTTGAGTTAAGCCCCCTCCCTCGCAACAACCAATCCCCTGAGCTGATCCTATCTGCCCGAGTTGGAAGTAGACAAGGTCGTTCAAAACGGTTTTTGAGTTAAGCCCCCTCCCTCGCAACAACCAATCCCCTGTTACCCCTGAGCTGATCCTATCTGCCCGAGTTGGAAGTAGACAAGGTCGTTCAAAACGGTTTTTGAGTTAAGCCCCCTCCCTCGCAACAACCAATCCCCTGTTACCCCTGAGCTGATCCTATCTGCCCGAGTTGGAAGTAGACAAGGTCGTTCAAAACGGTTTTTGAGTTAAGCCCCCTCCCTCGCAACAACCAATCCCCTGAGCTGATCCTATCTGCCCGAGTTGCAAGTAGACAAGGTCGTTCAAAACAACAACAAAAAGCAGCAACGTGCAACCTGCAACACATCTATAAGTAGGTAGGTCATTTCCTGCAACACGTTCATGTTCCGGGTTCACTTCCTACTTCCCGCCTAAAGTTCAACAATTCCGATCTCCACTTTTGACCGAAATATCGTCGATAAGTCACGGCAACTATACTTCCCCAGCACGATTTTTTTTCTTATACATTTCTTTATAAAGTTTTCCCTCACCTTCGAAATCCTTCTCTTCTGGCGATTTGACTTGAAGTCTGCAAGTTTCTTTCTCTAAGACATATCCTTGTGTAAAAATTCTTGTCTTTAGATTTATTACATAAGTATTATAAGTATTTATTAGGATTAAGCCCCCCCCCCCCCCCCCCCCCCCCCCCATCCCGCATTATTCCTATCGGGATACACTTATTAAAATGTATGTATCAATAGGAAATCTTAGGGGCCCCACACACGCTCAGTTTTTAACACAGGCTAGCCTGCACAAACCACTGGCCTGCCTGAGCAATTTCAATTTGTGTTTGATTTTTACCTGCGCAGACCAGTGAGTTTGCACGTATGTGGGTCAGTTCAGGCCACGTGTTCAGTTCAGTAAGAAGTTTTCAGTTTTTTTTTTTTTGTCAATTTCTAAACCATGGATTGAGATTCCACCGCCGAATTCATCGAATTATACAAATCTTTGCCGTGCTTATGGAAAGTTAAAAGCAAGGAGTATTCTGATCGAAACAAAAAATCGGCTGCTTATGAGGTGCTAGTCAAGAAACTGCAAGAGACGGAGCGTGAAGCGACCAGAGAGGCGGTTGTAGAAAAAATAAACAATTTGAGGAGTTTCTTTCGGAAAGAGTTAAAGAAAATAAGCAACAACAAAAGAAGTGGCGCTGGTGAAGATAGGTGTCTTCGTCCATTCTTAAATAGTTAAACCAATCCTGTTTTTCCAATTTCAAGTCTTCTAGTAAACTGATGTGAGACAACAGGTTTCTTTTCAACAGCCAACTTCTCGTCCATTTGGTCCTGTTTACAGAACGTTTCTTCTGTTGCTTATTTTTAATAGCGCAAGCGAGGAGAAGGAGGCAGGCAACGTCACATTGAGAAGCCATGGACAGTTGAACTGTACGTATGGGTTCAAAAAGCAGTACAGGCCAATTTGTGCAAACTTAGTTTGCGCAAGCAGGCCTGTGTTAAAAACTGAGCGTGTGTGGGGCCCCTGTGGATCCAGGACATCTATTGATAAGTTGTCCAATAAGATCTATTCATTTTCAATCAAAATCGGTTAATATCTGTTTCAGAGGGAGAGCAAACTTAGTTGAATAACCGCGCTGGGGAAGTACATTTACCATTGATTCATCGACATATTTTTTTTATTTCTTCGATGCAATAAATGTAATTGGTTCTTTGTATGGATGCCATCTCCGGGCAAAAATCGCTGAAGATTGAGTTGACCTACTTTGCAGACCTTCGCCACAGAACGGGCACACAGATAAAGACATAACTAAATAAACGTATTGTAGTTAAAAGCAAATAAAAAACAATATAATGTATTTAGTTTTTTTTTTATGTGTGGAGGTCAACTTTTATTTATTTGCCTATTAATAAATATGACTATCCTAACCTCAAAAAAATAAAATAAATAAAAAAAGTAGTTTTCCACCTCGAAAAATAATTTTATTAAATAGGAATATTATTAAAGAAAGTAGTGTATAAAGGCCGGTTCTGTGTCAGCATCAAGAAGCTAGGAGGAGGAGGAATCTGAGGAACCTTTCCGATTATTCCAACAATCAATTGTATCAAAATATCGATTACTGTGAATCTTATGTTTTAATACCCCCTCCCTTCGCTCACGCCCCTATATATTTTTTTTATACATTTCAATATCTACAAATAATTATTTTTAGTTAGCCCACTAGCTCTCCCAAGCTCCTGGAAATCAAATTATTATTGATATTTAAACAATTAGGTGTGGACCTCTTGGAGAAAAAAAATACTAATATCCGAAAGGGTTTGAGAACTCACACCACCCTCCGTATGGGAGACTGGCTTGCTAGCCCCGCGTCTATCGTGACATGGTTGTTCAAGCGAGCTGAAATCTAGGTATATACCCATGTAAAGTCGATATGTTAACGTAACCATCTTTATCAATCTTTATGGTGTACCATAAGTAAAGATCAACATTTGTTCTGGTTGGTTTTAAGCAAAATAGTGGAAAAGAAAATTTCTTCTACATTTAATGTAGAATACAAGTGGCCCTTGAGTAGGTATATTTACATAGGAAATATTTCGAAGTAATGTTTAAATTTATGGCACATCTCGTCTCATTGGCTTCATACTAATGATCTGTGGTCACAGGGAATAAATTGGTACCTAAGTCTAAATTCGTAACATATCGGCAAGCATATTAACAATAATTTTTAATTGATATCTGAAAATGTATGACTTGACAGGTATATACCTAGATTTCAGCTCGCTTGAACAACCATGTCTCGATAGACGTGGGGCTAGCAAGTCAGCCTTCCATACGGAGGGTGGTGTGAGTTCGAACTCTAACAGCAGTTCAGTTATTAGTATTTTTTTTTTCTCCAAGAAGTCCACACCTAATTTTTTAAATATCAATAATAATTTGATTTCCAGGCACTTGGGAGCGCTTGTGGGCTAACTAAAAATTATAACATTGAGTTATCGATTATTCCAATGATTTATTGTATCGATTATCAGTAACTTGGTTATTTCTCCGACCTGATGACGTTGTTGACTTTGAAATGGTTTTCGCATGCGTTTTACATGTTCATGTTGGGACCTGTTGTTGCAGGCATATTTCATCAAATTTAAACAAAATTTCAGACGCATGTTTACAATAATTATCCATTCTGAGTTATTATCGATTATCCCAACAAGATCAACTGTCGATTATATGCGGTTTTGCGTTTTTCCGATCTGTTGTAAATAAAGATTGTACTATATAAAAATGTTGTACTGGAAGATAAACAAAATGGAACTATTTTGCAATTAAAATCATACACAATAAATCAAAATGGATTTCAATTCATAGTTGAGAGAGAGAGAGAGAGAGAGAGAAAAAAACAGTATTATAAAAAAGTTGAGGTTAGGTTAGGTTTTATGACTCATGCCCGGGCTTTAACTACGAGGTCATATCGCCTACTACCAGAGCGCTCTTTCGTCACTCTGGTTACCAGTTAGTTACTTGTTACCAGTAGTTGATGGCGTAGGACTCATATGTGTTACTCACACGGGAGGACTGGTCGGAAATTATGTATTTATTTCTACGGATATTTTTCTGCAAAAAAAAAAGACACATTAGTGTTTGCAAATATATGCCAAACCTTTGGTTCAAGGGGGTCAAAATAAGCAAAATCCCCTGAAAATAATTTTTTATACCAATTTTTAAATTTAATTTTCTATTTGACGGGGTTAGAATCAAAGTGGTCTAAGTGACATTTTTAAAACTTTGCATTAAGTTCTTAACTGATTTTTAAAAAAACTATAATTTATCGAAACCGGTAATAGTTTGTCTTCTGCTTTTATGGTGAAAGTTGCTGTAAGCAAACCATAAAGTTGAATAAAAATCTTAATTTCAAGGTCACTATTGATATGTTTAAGTTACTTGTTCATGTCACCAAAATAGAATAAGTGATTAGCCACTAGATCTCAGCACTGGCTAGGATTTCATTTGTACAACTTTTTTCCTGAACAGAACTATCATTTTTGTACCCGATTTGGACCATTTTGATTCTAACCCCGTCATTTATTGCAACTAATTTGAACGTATTTTTAGAAATTTTCTCAGTTTCATATATTCTCAGGTAACAAATTAAATTTTGATTTGCAGGGCAGGGCAATGCACTCTTTATTCATACTATGTTTCCAAAAATGTATATATTTCTATTTTCTATTATATCATTATATGGTTTGTGAGACGGGTTCCATATTTGCTGGGCTAAGTTTCGTTGTTGAGCAGTATCTTCGCGCACCCCTAAAATCCTGTTTCCTTCAGTTCAAATCCCTACAGTCTATTATAATATTCCCACTCAAACTATATGTCTACCGGACAAGAAATAACCTTCTTAACAATGAAAGAATTACCCAAATCGGAAAAATGCTAACATGGCAGGAGTCGGGCCACTGGATGAAATAAAGGACTGGCCTCATATTGTTTTATAGTGATTTAAAAAATAAATTCAGTTTGCAACAAAATAAAAACAAATTTGCCTGCGCAGGATCTAGAATATATATATATATATATATATATATATATATATATATATATATATATATATATATATATATATATATATATATATTTATATAAAAAATACATATATATTAAAAATAGAAAACTTAATATTTCTACTCTAACTGATACCACAAATTGCCATAGATAAGATTAGCTTCATAACTGTTTTTGTTTAAATATGTTTAAAACTAGCTGATTGTCTGGGTTAATAACTTTACGCAGGTTAGTTAAACCGAATAGGCCAATCGGGGGAATTATGAGGGGGGGGGGGGGGGGGGGTGCTTAACTCATTAAGCTCTAATAACTCAGCATTTAATAAATGTATTGGCACATAATTTGATACATTAATCCAAAACTCCATTAAAATGACACGTATTTGAAGTTATAGTGAATCGGCTGAATCGGCCGAACGAGAGGGGTGGGGGTTACAACTCCAAAACTATTATAAATGACAAATTTATGAATTCGAAAGAAGACTCACTAAGAACAAGAACTATTAAGTTTCATGAAAAGCGACTTAAGGAAAGTAGAAAGGTTCAACTTTAATAATCTGTCAATGTAATGAACCTATCGACATGAAATTTTATATGAGACCTTGGTTGCCTGTTCATTTTCAGCCAAATTAGTCAATTCAGTTCGAGATGGGGAAGTACATTGCCGCTGACCCAGGTATGGTTCATTAATTGGACCGCACGGAGGATGGCAGGTGCCTCAAGTGCCCCCCATTCTACTACCCCTCTGTAACCTTCCCAGTGGTTACCATATCTAAAACATTTGTATTCTTACAGTATTGTTTGTTTTTTCTGTTTCAGTATGGACGGAGTCGGTCTGCTTTGCGACTATTTAGTGTTCGGAGCTTTGATCCTTGGGTCTATCTCTGTTGCTTTTTACGGTCGATTTTCGGGGCCCAAAGAGAAGACAAAGGCTGACTATGCTTTCGCCAAAAGTAACTCCATCTCCATGAGCGCCATGATGCTCTCCATCGCCAGGGGATTCTTAGGAGTTAGAGTATTTTTAGGTGAGTTTTTGTCATTTTTATCTATGTTATTCTATATTATACTTCTAGCAGGTTACCCGGACGTTGTCCGTCTTCATAGGCTAGAGGCAGGTTAGTAACTTGTAAGTCCGAACAAAGAATGGCAACCATATTATCCTCCCTTCCTTCCAAACAATTGAAATTTATTATTTCGCCCCCTCCACATCTTTTTCTCCCGTTCAACATTTTGATATAACACATGGCGTATGTTTATGCCATATACCCTATATTTTGAGATGCCATATACCCTATATTTTGAGATGCCATATACCCTATATTTTGAGATGCCATATACCCTATATTTTGAGATGCCATATACCCTATATTTTGAGATGCCATACACCCTATATTTTGAAATGCCATATATCTCAGCTGATCATCCTGACGACACTAGTCACGACGGGGCAGCTGTTCTCATAAAGTCCTCACTCACACACTACCCACTTCCGAACGTAACCACACCTCACATCCAGGCAGCAGCTATCACTCTACATACAAGACACATGTTGCCGTTTATTGCCCTCCGAGGTTCGCCATAGCTCCTGCTACATTTTCAGCATTTTTCCGGAAATTGGGACCCTGTTTCATTGCCGGTGGAGACCCAGCAATGGGGCTCGCGGCTCTGTACACCGAGGGGAAGGAGTCTCAATACTACAAGTAACAATTACAACTTACAAACCACTTCACCGAGTACACCAACATACTGGCCAACTTCAAGACGCAAATTACCGGACCTACTTGACTTTTTCGTACACAAAGGTTTAAGAGGTATCAGTTGCTTCTTTATAGATAAAAGACAAACAAACAAAACAAAATATATATTAAATTTATTCAAGTTCTTTTTTTCATATGAAATATTCTGCCGATACATACAATAGCAGTTATTATAGTTTTTATGTTAAGCCTCCCCACTAATGCCCCTCTTTGGCCATTATGGCTGACAATAGGTGTCATCCTTATGTGCTTCTGTTCCGTATATTCGTATAACATTTCGTATTGATCCATTCATTCTATCGGGAGTTATCATCTTCACAGACACATACAGATTTTTTCCCCCATTTTTGGAATTAATCCGCTGTCTTACCAGTTTTTTTACAAAATGCGTTTCAAAAATTACCCATTTTTTTAATGACTAATTTTTACATTTTATACCATATAAAAGTGAGATCTCTCACATTTTTCAAATTTATATTTATGTACAAAAATGGCGTCCCAAAAAAATGTTAAATTATTATCACGAGTTAACTCGGGCAGGTCAAAAAATACAAGTTAAAACCAAGTGGAATGTTTTAATTATTCTAAAGTGGGTAAAACATCAATAAAACTTAAACTAAATTAATATAAAAATTAGTAACTAAATCTGACATTCAGAGCGATTCTCGTCGAATGGGTTTACCACGATGGTCTAATTTTTGAAATCCCGCCCTCTGTCGGCAATAGATTATACTAGAAGCGCTGTATGTGTCATTGTTAACTACAACGAGGAAACACGGCATAGTACACCCAAATAAAAAAAAATTGAGCCAGGGTTAACTCGGGATAATCTTCAGGGGGGGATAACATGAAATTCCGGTGAAAAATTAACATCGAATTTGTGATTTACTGTTTACAGCTGGAGAAGTTAAGAGACTAGCTATATGTACGTAGATGACTGCCCGCAGACACAGTTTTCTGTTCTAATTTATTGACCAATACTAATTGAGAGGTCTGTACGTTGCTTAATTCGTCCCAACAAACAACACTCTCTTATATTTAGAGATCTTTAATTTTAGATCATGTTCTGTAAGCGTGTTCTGTCTACTAACTAACATCAATCAAAAAAATTTACAGATCCGTGGATATCACTTCCATCCATATCTTATACCAGAAGATTACAAGTCATCGCTTTACGTGCCCGCTTAGTTTTATTGTAAAAAAAAATATATATATACATAAAAATTATGATAAGACTGAACAAGAAAAAATAAAATAATCGTAGAGTTTGGGTGGAAAAGGAAAACAAGATCAATAGATGTAACACAATGTCAAGGATCTTCTTTGTGTGGTAATGTTTCATATATTTCGGAATTGTTTAATAATATCCAATACTAGCAGGTTTGTAACTGTAAGGAGATTGGTTAGTAACTTTAAGGAGGTTAGTAACTTTTGTTAGATGATTTTAGAAATGTTCAAATTTTGAGGGCGTTGAATTGTGAATAAAAACTCCGGGTGGACATGGCCTAAATAAATACATTACTTTAGAATCCTGCAATCAGAACAAAAGTCCGTGAATCATCGTCATTGTACTTCCCCAGCACACATCGTGAGTTCGAAACCCAGCCGTGGCCCTTAGTTTATTTTATCTGCGAGGTACGATGGTTCCGAGCATGTACGATGTAAGGTACTCGTTAAAAACCCCTGCCCTAGATGAATAAAAATGTATTTAGCACTCCCACGGTAGAGTCAGGCTCATGTCCACCAGAGTGAAGAAAGAGCGCTCTGGTAATAGACGATATGACCTCGTAGTTAAAGCCCAGGCATTAATCATAATAACTAAAAGTAATTTATTAAAAGAACAATAATGAAGAGAAATCATTATATGTGTAGATCGATTGTTAGTTGTGGTTCATGCCCGGGCTTCGAGATCGAGAGTTGAATGGGAGTAATACTGTGAATCAATTGTCTGAACTATTGACCTTTTAAGTATTATAAGTTCGACAAAATACTTGTAACATCTGGCAACACTGCTCTATATATCCAAATAACAGTCGTCAACTATTGACCCTTCTTTCTGACATCCAAGTCGTCTGCACTATTTTGGTAGTTTTAGACTGAAAATTATACATTCTTTACTTTTTTATACCTATAGTATAAGGAAGTATTGTAAAAGGACGAAAATCCGAGATCGAGTTTTCAACGGATTTTTACGTTTTAAGGTCCCATGAATACGTTTTGATCATGTCGGCGATGTCTGTCTGTCTGTGTGTGTATGCGATTGGAACGTTGCGAGCGTTCTACCATAATAACGATGGTAGCTATGAACTTGAAATTTACTAACTTAGATATGATTAGATTTTGGCCGGAATCGGACTAAAATTGAGACCACTTTACTCAAGCGCCTAAGTATATTTTTAAGTATTTATTTGTTCAGTTTTTATTAATTTCATTTTACTTTTTTTAATAGTTTTGTTGTTACTACTAATCATAGGTGTGTTAGACTCAAGTAGTTTTAAATCTATATCTTAATGTATAAATTCTTTACATCAAACGGAAATAAATGTATTATTATTATTATACTTTACATGTTACCGCTAAAATTTATGACCTAATCAAAAATTATTTCAAGTGAAAGTTGTACAGAAATCTAAAATACGTATGTTGTATGTTGTACAATATTTTGCAGGTCTTTTTGAGATATATGCTGGTTATTGTTTAAATCACAAAGCATAGCAACGAACTTCAAAATAAGGTTTTATTAATGGCAAGCACAACAAAGGCGTGTATACCTAGGTGAATAAAAAAAAATGGACACATAGAGGCATGCTCTTGTCCACCAGAACGACGAAAGAGCGCTCTGGTAGTAGGCGATATGACCTTGTAGTTAAAGGCCGGCATGAATCATAACAATTAAGTATTAATGGTAATTTATTTGAAAAATTCTAAAATTAAGAAAAAAATGAAATATATGTGATGTGGCCATGGGACTTTCTTATACAAACCACACTTACAGATCACCTACCCCCTTATAGTCACTCTCAGAATTAGGCTGAACAAAGATACAAAAAAATACCGCTGACGCCAACTCATTACTTTCATATACCCAGTAATGCCAGTATAAAATAATTTTGAGATTGGGAGGAGGAAAGAGAGTGATCTATAAGTGTGGTTTGTATAAGAAAGTCCTGTAATCGCTACATCACGTATATTAAAAGGGAATCACATCGGTTAATAAAGTTTAAAACTTTTTTTTTTGTCTTTTATTTATAAAGATGCAACTGTTGCTAGGGTTCAATAACCAGCATCTATGATGCTAGGTATTGATATGATGGCGTGAATGGCATGTTAGAGGAAGGCCACCCAGTGGTAAGTCCTCGGGACGAAAATTTATCTTAATTATTAGGACAAGGACAGAAAAAAATAAATAAATGAGTAAATAAAGAAATTTAAAAAAAAAATTAATAAATAAAAAGGAATTGAAAGAAAATTTTGATGGATGGTTAAGAGAGATGATAAAAGTAAAGGACAATAATGTAAACAAATAAAAAATATTAAGAACGAATAGGAATTAAGGTGGCAGTAAGTCGCGGTTCCATCTTCTCTTCAACCTTCGTGGGGGGTTTTGTGGTAAGTGTTGTGAAGATAAAGTACGTATTTCTGGATTTGTATGTGTGTAAAGTTTTCTAAAGAAACGTATGTAAATAGTTTGTATTGTGTCGGGTACTGTGTGTATCATAAGTTCGTATGAAGTGTTCTGTTGTTTATGTATGGGGGTACTGTGTTATCAGTCTGAGGGTTTTTGATTGAAATGCCTGAATTCGTTTGATGTTGGATGTTTTTGTTGAACCGTATATCAGTGATCCGTATGTCTATGATACTCTAGGTAAGTAAGTATAACAGTTCCGTTTTTGTGTCTTGTAAAGTTTAAAACTAGAAAACTTTTTTGTTTTGTTATTGTTGAGGGTGCTGCTACCTATGCAGTTTAACCTGGAAACTATTCAACTACATTTATTTCACAAATAACCTTTTTTTCATGGATCGAACATCATTTTTGTCACGAGTTTTCCTCAAGTAAATTGTCATAATAATTTATTTTTGCGAAACATAAATATTTCAAGCTATAAAGTCAATAAATATCTGTGAAGTAGCAGGAACAAGGCTTATCTTGGCAAACAAATATCCGTGAAGTAGCAGGAACAAGGCTTATCTTGACAAACAAATATCCGTGAAGTAGCAGGAACAAGGCTTATCTTGGCAAACAAATATCTGTGAAGTAGCAGGAACAAGGCTTATCTTGGCAAACAAATATCCGTGAAGTAGCAGGAACAAGGCTTATCTTGACAAACAAATATCCGTGAAGTAGCAGGAACAAGGCTTATCTTGGCAAACAAATATCTGTGAAGTAGCAGGAAAAAGGCTTATCTTGGCAAACAAATGGTCCATTCTAAGGAAGTAATTATTTATAGTCTCCTTTCCATTTCAATTTATTTTTAGACTTCAAGCTGCCTATTTCTGAAATTAGATTTCCAACACAAAACTCACGTCACAGTATTTTAAATGTTCATAGATTGTATAATGTGATAAATTATATGAAAATAAATGTATTCATTTTATTTATTTAGGTCTATGTGACTGGTATTTATAGTTATTTCGACGTTGTCGTTGGCTGAGCGGCTTAAGAAAATGAATCTGGCAAAAGTCTCTGATCTGTTCTGTTATTCTAGTGTTCCCTTGTTTCAAGATCGTAAAATGAAACCATCGTAATAGCTCTTAGTGATGACTTGTGCATTTAGCGAAAGAATAATACTGTCAAATATTTCAATACAAAAAGTCGACGGGGGGGGGGATGATTATGGAATGATTATAGACAATGTTCTTTCTAAGTAAAGAAAGAATTAATCAATTAACTTTTTGCTCGACCTCCAAAACCAATTGGTTGTTTAGGCTAAAAATCTATAGTTGAGCTTTAGAAAAATCAATAGTTGAGCTTTAGAAACATACTAAATTTTATGTATACATAATATACTCTATATAACTAGGGAAAGTAAAAACGGATGTCCCCAGCAGATGTTTGGCAACACTGCTCTCCAACCCTACGGGAAACCTCACAAAGGAGGTTAGTCCTATTGTCCTAACAGAAAAGTCTATTTGGAAAAATATATGTGTTTAAACATTAATAGACTGGAGAAGAGATGAGACATGAGACTTGTGGTCGATAAAAACAAACTTGTGAAATTCCGGTCAAGCTTTCAACACTGAGTCTTCTTCAGGGTCTGTATTGACATTTATACATTATTAATGAGTTGTTGCTAGATTTGAGTAAAATATATGACATTAAAACTAAATGTGACTAAAACAACAAATAACATTTAAATTATTTATACCAAAACAAACTAAAATATTATATCTAAACAAAAACAATTATAAACTAACTATAAACGTGTATCATGAGTGAAAATTTAAAAAGAAATACTATGATATCAAAACAAAAACAACAATTAGTTTTGATGTCATATCTTTTACTGAAATCTAGCATACATCTCTCCTTCCTATTAAATCGTTAGTCAATCCTCCCCTAACTTAAAAATTAAGTTCAAAAAATAATAGGAATAAGAATAAAGAAGAAGTATAAATAAAGTAAGTATTTTTTGTGGAATTGGCAAGATAAATGTTGAAGAAAACTTTATTTTATTTGTTGAGATGAAGCATTAGATGTTCTCACAAATTAATTTTGTTGGGTTGGGGTTGTGTCTCTTGCACAAGTCTTCCATCTTTAAATAGAGCCCCGAAGAATCGAAACGTCTTCTCATTAGACTCGGTCAGAACAAGGTCAATGAAAATAGCTTCTGTCTGTGTCATCAGCATAATATCCTTATCTCAGTGTATATTTGTAGCTCAAATCGACCTATATTGATTTATCCCATATTTCACCTCAAATAGATTACATTTCATTTATATTATCAACACTCCACTACTCCCCTCTCTTTAGTAAATAAATACAATACCATTTATTTAAATCAATTTTAAAAAAAAGTTAATTTCGGAAGTTGAATTATAATTCAAGGGCACCGGTAGCTCAGAGGTGCTTACTAAGCTCAAGATCGCGGGTTCCAAACCCAGCCGAAGGCCTTGGGTTTTCAATCTGGGAGGTCGAAAAACCTTGAGCACGTCGTCCTTCGGAAGGGACGTTAAGCCCCTACCCTAGTTGAATAAAAATTTAGTACTCCCATAGTCCACCAGAGTGACGGAATAGCGCTCTGGTAGTAGGCGATATGAGCTCGTAGTTAAAGCCCGGGCAAGAGTCATAATAACTAATTATAAACATGTCTCTAACCTTAACGATACACAAAATTCTAATTTTAACGTTCATAATAACAATAAATAAATTAAAACTAAAGTCTATTTAAGATTTAATTGTGATTATTTACATTGTTTATGCAAATTCGATCCAATTGAATCCAAAAATAAAAATAAAAAGTTCATGTCTGTCTGTAGATACCGTAAGGGTACGTCCATAGTGCACCGCTTCTCGCTTCCCGCTATATCGCGGCGGGCGAGCGGGGGAAAAAATGTAGTGAAAACTTATTGGGGCGGTCATCGTGCACCTGCCTACCTGCTTTAACCGGCTCAAACTGCTTCTACCCGCTCTAACTGAAATGAATTATTGTTTCTTTTACCCGCTTACCGCTTAGCACGCCCGGTCAGTTTGCTGTTATCTTCCGGCTGAGCACGTTGTTCTTACTCTTGTTTTTATAAAATGGAAGCCGATACAGACATTTTAATCTCCAAAGTGTTTATGAAAAGTGCCAAATGCCTGTTTATCCATTCGGAAATATTCGTAAAATTTCTCGGGGTGAGCTTTGAGTTGAGGTAATAAAGTATGGTATTCACCTCCTCAAGGCGAGTCCTATTTATTTCATGGACGTTCGTCATTGTTTCTTGTTTATTTTTATGATAAATATTATCTGTTGTCAACAAAATACACAATAGATCCTCATGTGATAGCTCCATTATGCCAACTGACGTACGCTCCCGTGAGCGTATGCTCTATAACCACAACCAGCTAGAATCGGACGGGTTCACCTCGCTGTTTGCAACTGCCGCGGTTGAGCGGGAAGCGGTGCACTATGAACGTACCCTAACTGCCGATAGAAAGAATGTTCCGACACAGACATTTGATGTGTGTATCCAGAACCCTCAATATAAGGACGAAACCTGTTGATTCTCAGTCAAATCAAAGGAGGTAACTTTCGAAAGGAACTCGAATAACCTTAATTACTGCCCATTTACTAAATGTTTCATCACGAAATTTATTAAAAGGATTCAGAAGTCCTCAATTATTGATTTTTAAACAAATTGATAGATTGGTTTCAGAAGGAGAGCGAAAACTAAATTGATTAATTGGTGCTGGTGAAGTGCTGGTCTCTCACCAATAACAGGGTTCGTGGGTTCCAGTCCCTGTTTCTTGTACTTGATGAGTGCCATCATTCTCATGTTTCACATCTTCTGCAGTATGTCTCCATCCTTTTTTCCATTTTATCTCAAAACAACTTCATATTTGTTCTCAGTCATCTTTGTACAGTACTTAAGTACTTATTGTTAGTGAAAGTGGTTACTTTATTGTAGTGTTCTTTAGTTCAAGTGCAGTCATCTGTAAATAATTGGTTGAAGATATTTACTTCAGGGAATTTTGTGGCAAGGTGACAGTTCTAGTACTGGCCGGAAAGAGCTCATGTCCTTCTGGATCTCAAAATACCTGGAAGAGAGATACAATAACAGACACAGACATTCAGGCTTCCACTCAGAGCTTCCGGCAACAATATCAGGAAAATTTTTTTTTTTAAACTATTATTCAAAACAATTTTATTGTACAATTTCATTTCAAACATACAAAATACTATATTTTGAGCTTATTCTGTCTCATCTTGGGAACGATTGATTCTTCAAAAAAAATTTGAAAATATGTATTTTCATTTAAGTACAGTAAATGACAGAAATGCGAGAGATCCAGGTTCTTCAGATATTGGTTGCTTTGCCTTCTAGTCTTGGGTCAGTGAGTCAGTAGATGTGTTCTGCCTTTCATATAAGGCAACATGACAACACTGAATGGGGTGAATCTGAAACAGACTTTTAAAAAAACTTTGTGCCAGTTATTAAATAAATTCATCAAAATATTTTTTTATTTTCATTGGTTTTTCTGACACATTTTCCGGCTTCAATTACCAGAGTGCTCTTTTGTCACTCTTGTGGACATGAACCCATAGTAGGGTCGGGACCGCCAATTAACGTCCCCTCTGAAGGACGGAATTCTCAAATTTGTTTACTTTTTACACGAAAATTGTATGTATTTGCGAAGATCATAAACAAATTAAAAATCAGAATATAAATATATATATATATATATATATATATTTGTTTTAACCTAAACATCTTTCTTTATGGACTATGTTAACTTTTTAATACGTCAACAAATATTTTACTATTACTAACTGTTTCTGTGAAGAGATAATAGGTACAGTAGGTAAAAAAAGGTATTCATGTAGTATCTTTTTTCAGTTTTAAGTTGTTTAAAGTGTTTATTTGGTTCGGATTATCTGCTATTATAAAGTAAACATTATAATAATGTAATACAATTTATATAATAAAACAATATTATTATTATGATAACAACTTTTATCAATGACAATGGATTATTAAATAACCAGCCGGTACGCTACAGCCTGTAGTCTCTTTCGTCCAATATTTCCCACTCATTCTTCAATAAACTTTAAAACTTTCCAATAAGTCTTTTCCGTTTGAACCCTTTTTATATATATTTATTTTTTTTTCTAACAAAATTGATCATTTTTCTAATGGCTATAATCTGGTGATTGTGGGAGTTTCAAATAAACTATAGATATTACCAGTATGTTTGTGGGTCATTATTTTATTGAAAATAATAACAAATCTTTAACCATCAGAACTGAAATTACTCTCATCAGAGAATATAACGTTTTCCCATAAATCAGTTGTGTTAGGCTGGTACTACCGAGCGAAGGCCAGTCGCTTCTTTCCGTTTACTTCGCCGATGAGTGACCTCTTTCTTGCTTGTCTTCTTGTGTAGCCTGCTTCTTGTACGCGACTAGGTACTGTCTGTCTGAGGGTACGTCCATAGAGCACATCTTACCGCTTTATCGCTGTGGACGAGCGGGGGAAAAAATGTAGTGAAAACTTATTGGGGCGGTCATAGTGCACCTGCCTATCTGCTTTAACCGGCTCAAACTGCTTCTACCCGCTTTAACTGGAATGAATTATTGTTTCTTTTACCCGCTTACCGCTTAGCACGCCCGGTCAGTTGGCTGTTATCTTCCGTCTGTGCACGTGCTTCTTACTCTTGTTTTTATAAAATGGAAGCCGATAAAGACATTTTAATGTCCACAGTGTTTTTGAAAAGTGCCATTTGGGATATCTGAGAGACCAATTCGCCATAGAAATGGGAACGTTCCCTCCTTGTCGTTCAGGTGATCCTGGCGGTCATCCAGAATCTAAGTGGCCATATTTTAAATTGCTGATGTTCTTAGTGGACATCGTCAAGCCAAGAACCACATCGAGCAACTTGAAAAGCAGCAAAACTCGAGCTCATCTGGATCTAGTAGCTCACACTGCTGACATTGGAACAGAACCTACGGAGGGTGTTCAGCAAGTGGAAACGCAAGCTTCTGACACTCAAAACATATTTCAGGAAACACGGCTGTTCAAGGTGTAGTCGAATGTCTGTTTATCCATTCGGAAATATTCGTAAAATTTCTCGGGGTGAGCTTTGAGTTGAGCTAATAAAGTATGGTATTGACCTACCTCAAGGCGAGTCCTATGGGGAGTTTCATGGACGTTCGTTATTCTTTCTTGTTTAATTTTATGATAAATATTATCTGTTGTCAACAAAATACACAATAGATCCTCACGTGATAGCTCCATTATGCCAACTGACGTACGCTCCCGCGAGCGGTGCTCTATAACCACCACCAGCTAGAATGGCGCGGGTCCACCTCGCTGTTTGCAACTGCCGCGGGGAGCGGTGCACTATGGGCGTACCCTGAGGCCCAGAAGTTGTTGCCGGGTCTTCCCCGATTTCTCGAGCCTTCATTTTTCCACTTTGGAAACTTACTATTTTTTTAAAAATAGTATGTGCTTATTAAAATAAAAATATAAATGTATATATCTAAGTATATATTTCCCTATTTCAAAAAATGTTTTTTTATTATTAAGATTTCAATTTGTTTTTATGTTTTTCATGTTTTTAAGACGTTAGTATACATGAAGGACAGGGAAAAACTCCGTGGGGGCTGGAAAGGAGACAATTAGGATTATAAACTTGTGGAACTTCCATTTAGTTTAGTCTTTGTTAAGTCGTGGCTGATGATGGTAACAATACTGAAAATACTCCCCAACATTTAAAAACAAACATTTTTTATTAAGTGTTCCACAATATCGCTCTAAAAAAAAAATACTTCCATAGTAGAGGTCGGATTTATGTCCACCAGAGTGACTTAATAGCGCTCTGGTAGTAGGCGATAAGACCTCGTAATTATACCCCCTGGCGTGAGTCACTATAACTAAATGGCTTGCTTGTTTTCAGTTTATAGACTATTATTGGATTATGCAAGTTCATTGTCAACACAGCTGTATGAATAGTTTTTTTTCGCGGCGATGTATATGTATATCTATAGATCTTTACCTTTATCCTTTGACGAATTTTCTTTGTATATTATTGAAGGTTAGCAACTGTATAAATATTTGATGAAGACATTTTATCTTGGAAGTAACTTGGGAAGAGAAAATCAACAAAAATATACCTCATGAATAGTATTTTTTTAGTATTATTTTTTAAAAAATAGTAATTTTTTACCCATTGTATTTACTCTATTTATATAGCCGAAGGAGGGATGAATAGTATTGTTTGGACACTCAGCTGTTCTATAGAATAAGATCAGAGTTCAGTTAGTTATTATGAGTCATGCCCGGGCTTTAACTTCGATGTCATATCGCCTACTACCAGAGCGCTTTTTCTTCGCTCTGGTGGACATGAGCCCGATTCTACTGTGGGAGTTCTAAATTTTACCTACCCAGGTTCAGTTACCTGAGATAGGGGGTCTTTAACGAGTCTCTGACATTGTACACCCTTGGAACCGTCACTTAACATCCCATCCGAAGAACGGGGTGCTCAAGTAGGCCCCTCAGCTACCGTGTTTCTTCCTTACATTTTGATTTTGACAAGTTTTATCTCGGACTGGCCAGTTTATCAAGCAGATATTGTTGGAAAATAATGAATAAAGAGTTACTATGTTGTAGATTATATATGAAGTCACTTAGTAGATTTACTGGCACAAGTTGAATGTCTGTTACATCATTGTTCTAACATACTGTTGTCTTGTTACTGTTCAGGTTACCCTTCTGAGCTCTACTACAGAGGCAGTGCGATGTGGGAGACTCTGTACGGCATGATCCTCGCCTTCCCTCTCGTCTGCTACTTCTTCGTTCCTGTCTACTACAGTCTCGGCATCACCTCTGTGTATCAGGTAAATATGTTTGTTTACAGCTTGCTAAACATTGTCTAAATTTTATATATATATATATATTTTTTTTAAAATAAACTATTCTTCTGAAAGGGGGGATTGAAGATCTGCGAATACATCTATATATATCTATGATCTTGTTTCAGTACCTGGACCTGCGGTTCAAGTCTCGGATCGTCCGATGTCTAGCCTCTGGTACCTATGTCATCCGAAGTATCCTTAATCTCGGGGTGACAGTCTTCACCCCCTGTGTCGCCCTCAAGACCATCATCGGCCTGCCCTACTGGGTTTCCATCACCGCCATCGTCACCTTGTCTATATTCTTTGTTATGATGGTACGTATCTATAACCTTTATTTTTATATAAATTAATAATGTTTTTATTGTAATTGGTCAGAATGATGTTTTTGTTTGATCAGAAATTTGTTTCATGTTAAGTGAAGTAATTATTATGATTCAAGCCCGGGTATTAACTACGAGGTCATATCGCCTACTACCAGGGCGCTCTTTCGTCGCTCTGGTGGACATGAGCCCGACTCTACTATGAGCCTCCTAAACTTTGCCTACCCTAAATTTCTATTCACCTAGGGCAGGAGTCTTAACGATTACATGACAGGCTCGGGACCATCGCTTTATGTCCCATCCGTGCTCAAGGTTTTTTCACTTCCCATATAAAAAAAAACTATAGGGCCTCTTCCGAGTTTCGAACCTTAGAGGTTGTCAGTTCAACTTCTGTCTGTATATATGAAGATTATAATTACATTTTTTCGTTTTGATAACAATTTCAATTTTATTTTACACATGTTTTATATCACAATCCCCTGGCGATGATTGTCACAATAAAACTGTAAAGTGTGAAAGAAAGGCCAAATCCAAGAGTATCTGATGTCAGAAGAACCTATATGCCACTGTTGTATAAAGGTCTTAATGACTGTCAGTTCAACTTCCATCTCTCTGTAGGTTCGTTTGAGATTCACGGAAAAACGGCTGAACGTATATTCAAGAAAGTTGCAGCCAGTATAACAACTCAAATTTGTAAAAATGGGGGGGGGGGCGCTAAACATAAAATTACTGCTAGCTCTTTAATGAGTTGATCTTATATTGACGAAACATAAGGACTTTTAAGGTTTGGTTCTCCAGGTTTTTTTTATACCTCCTAGATAAAAAACACTAAGGGCCTCGACTGGGTTTCGAACTCGCAATCTTGAGCTCAGTAAGCAAGAACGCTAACCAATGGAAGCTTTCTACTCTCCGCATGTAACAAAATTATTGGTGGCATTACGTACTGAAGCTCATTCAAACAACATAACATATCCCCTGGGCCTTGGCACGCAGCTAAGGAATAATATCGATAGCTAGTGATAGAAAAATATCGATGTATCCTACCCAAAAGGTTTGTGAAGTGATTCATAATGAAATAGTGAAGTACCTGTCCTCTCATGTAAAGCCATCTGAATTCTAATGTTGAAGGCATGACTCAATGATCTCTGGAGACATTTCAGAAGTTAAATTTCGAAATAATATCGATTTTTGAAAAAAAAATTTAATATCAGGATCGAAGTATTTTGTAAACTAGAAAGTGGGCCTTATAGATCAAAATACAAGAATCTCAATTCTAGTTTTGAGATATTGTTATCGGTACTTCGTTATTAGATATCCTACACTTGCGAAGCTTTTGGGATGGATACATTGATGTTTTGGGATCGATGTTTTTCAACACTTAGCTATCTATACTAATCGTTAACAAGACGTTAAGCCTCTGGGGATGTAGTACTGTACTGAATGAGCTTATTGAAACTTATTTTTCATTATTTGTAATCGTGTAGACGATATATCATATTTCTAGATTGTTTGCAAATGGTTTCCAAATGCCACCGGGTGACACAATACGTTAACATAATTATTTATTAATTTTCGGGCCCTTCAAGATGTTAGCGCGCCATTTTGAATTTGTTTTTAAAAATATATTGAAATGTATTTCTTACTATACTTGATGAGACTTTTTCATAGACACCCCACGTGAATATTTAAAATTTTTTTTTTTTTTTTTTAAACCCTTTTTCGATATATTAAAATTATTAATAATTACACTTAGAATTTATGTGGATTGGGCATATAGAATTATTATAGAATTTCCATAATTTTTACTTTCCCATGAGAGGAAAGTCATGTAATCATGAACAAAAAAAAGAAATTGAAAATCAGTGTTTTGCATTTTATTTCACGAAGTGTATTTGTGTAGTGATCATGCCTTCCGACCTGCCCCCCTCCCCTCAAAAAAAAGGCTGTGAACACTATAATTACCAATTGAATAAACATATTGACATCATGTATACTAGCATGTGATCCGTCGTTGCTGCATTAGTAACTGCAAAGTTTAGTAAATTATTGTAATTATATTAATGTTGAGGTGATTATTGCTGCGCATTACCTCTGTCTCATCTAACGGATGCTAAATATGAAATTTCATGAAAATCCGATTAAACGTTAAAGACCACTCATTTTATGCCCCCCCCCCCCCCCCCCCCCCCCCTTATAAAGTTTCATGCAACTGAATGTTAGGTTAGGTTTTATGACTCATGCCCGGGCTTTAACTACGAGGTCATATCGCCTACTACCAGAGCGCTCTTTCGTCACTCTGGTGGACATGAGCCCGACTCTATTGTGGGAGTCCTAAATTTTGCCTACCCTAAATTTTTATTCACCTAGGGTAGGGGTCTTTAACGAGTACCTGACATCGTACTCGGGACCATCGCTTAACGTTCCATCCGAAGGACGGCATGCTTGAGTTTATTTCACCTCCCAGATATAATAAACTAAGGGCCTCGGTTGGGTTTCGAACTCACGATCTTGAGCTCAGAAGACAAGCACGCATACCACTGAGCTACCGACGCCCATCCAAAGAACGAATTAATCAATTACTTTTTCGTCACCCCCCTCGAAAACCAGTAGTTTTTTTTTGCGCTTATATTGTTTTGGTCATAAGTATAAAATCGTGCCGATACGTTCATTCTATCGGCAGTTATTAGGGTTTTTCTGTTAAGCCTCCCCCTAATCCCCCCTTCCCTTTGGTCGATTTGGCTGAAAAACAATAGGTGTCGTTGTTAGAGGGTTCTGGGTTCACATACATTCGTATAGCCCGGGAAGTAAAAAAGTATCGGGTATTTCTAAGAATGGATCGGTGAATCTTGACATGTTGAAGTAGACCGGTGATTCACACTAACAAGGTCAACACTTGTTCATTGCACTTAACATATAATCACATATCCACTCGTCTTTTCAGATTATGTATCCTTATAGTGCTTTTTAAATTTAATAATTACATATTTAGTGCACTGTTTTTCCAACCTACAGTTAACTTATGCAACCGCATGGATGTACCATTGAACGTGTGCGTGGGTGACTTTCGACCTTATTGGTCTTCGAACTGGAACTTTGGTTTACGGAGGCGTTTGACCGGTTATCCGTTATATGAGACAATGTGCGGCAAAAGAATATAAATTTTCCAAATTACTCAAAAACTAATTTCCGCCTTTTTTCATTATTCTTTCTGTCTGTCGAAGCCTTCTAGCGCCTAAATTTACAAACAATATGGAAGTTATTGGCTACAATCCAAACAAATTGTTATTATTTGTAAAACTATAAAACGTGTAGGGGAACCATAAACTCTGAGAGAATGAATATATATAGATATAGATACTGTCTATATACTATATAACAATAACTGTCGAATTTATCAACACAAAATTTATTATAAAGATTGAGTAGTCCCTGAGTAATACAATACACTTATTGTTGATTTTCAACCAAATCGATAAATTGGTTTGAGAGGGAGAGCGATAACTTAATTTGATTCGCGCTCTATATCGCGAAGTATAGGGGAAGTTATGTAATCGGTCAATATCCCTGTCAGATCCCTGAAAATCTTAAACTCCTGATTGGTGCGTCTTGAATTGAGTGTCCAAAAATGACATGAAAGGTTGTAATTTTGCCGGACAACGCCGTGTACTCCTGCTGGTGGAATGTATGTATGGTGGAGAGGTTGACTGTTCGAGTATGTGACTGTTTGGACCTTGGATCTATACAATTTATAATCCGTTACTGGTTTGAATATAAATTAGTTCCCGTCTAAAAAATGTTTTATCTAGAATTGTATTTGTTGTCTTCTGTCGCTCCAACTCTTCTCTTCTCCCACTTATTTTTCTTATATAGAGGTTGTGGGCTTCAAGCCCATCTTCAATATTTTAAACATTGATGTAGTCGTTTTTGATAACTATTTCAGTCTTAATTTACAATAATTGTTGTTATTTATTGATAGTGTAAGATGTTGTGGGACGAGATTTTTCATAGAAAGAAAAGACGTTGCCTTCCCACTGTTCTATTTTCGACCAGAACCGTCTTTCAATTATATTCTTCTTTGTCATCATCAGTAGCACATCTATGAAAACATATAAAATGTAAAAATGGAGAAGTAACTAGCAAGTGAATTGAAACAATAGAGAATAAAATAGAGTAGAATATAATAGAATTCAAAATTTCAAATTTCAATTATTCAAAATAATCTTACCAAGAAATTTGACAAAGAAAAACAGACTATGGCCATTTTGGCCGTCAGACGCTAGAAATTTAAACAAAAAAATCCTAATGTGTAAAAATCATAATTTAAATTAATATATGAAAATTTGTTTTTTTACTATTTCTGAATGTGAATCCTTTTGCCATAGTGGGGGGGGGGGGGGTGGGGGGGGGGGGAGGGGGTGCCTCAGTAATTAGCAACAACAGTCAGACCGACATGAAGCAACATGCTAGTCAGCCATCGTAAGCAATCCGTTACTCCATTTTTCTCACAATGGTTTACTCGGTTTATGCACGCAGCCACTGCATCTCATAGAAATGCAGTTTATTTAGTTTTTAAATCAGTTTTTTTTTGTTTGTTTTTCTTTATTTTGAGGAGATAAATAAGATTTATTTATTACTCCCTTACAATGCCAGCTGATGTTTACATGAGTAAATACTTGACTTAAGATAAGGCTCTTAAATAATAAAAATTAACGTGTAGACAATAACCATTCGTCCAAACACAATACATGATCCTCTTCAGGCGTTCTGATAGCAGACAGACATCATAAAACCTTTTTTGGTTGTGTTAAAGACTGGTTACAGTAAACTTCAGACAATAATAATAATATGAATAATATCTGTTAGGCACCGGTGGCTCAGGTGTAGCGTGCTTGCTTACTGAGCTCAGGATCGGGGGTCCTTATCTGGGCAGTGATTCGGATGGGATGTGAAGCGATGGTTCCGAGTCTGTAGATGTCCCCTACAAAAACCCCTACCCTAAAGAATCAAAATTTGGGACTTCGACAGTAGAGCCGAGTGACGAAAGAGCTCTCTGGTAGTAGGCGATTTGACCTCGTAGATAAAGCCTGAGCATGAGTTCTTTGTTTATCTGACAATATCTACTACATCGACACAGATCGCAAAAATATATCGGAAGACTAATGTCCAATGGTGTGTTACAGGGCGGACTGCGGACAGCCATCCTGGCAGACGTGGCCCAGCTTCTTGTGATGGTGGGCTGCAGTGTAGCCATCATACTGCAAGGAACCATAAACTGCAGGCGGCCCCCACCAATGTGGTCAATGCATCCTGGACTCATGAACGGCTCGACTTTTTTCAAGTAATACTTGTGTATATTTCCTGATAAATAAGAACCGACCAAACCAACTTACTTTAAGCAATCATAATTGAAGATTTAGCCGAAAAGTTAATCGAGTTAATTGTGAAGTATTTCACTATTAAATTTTGTACTGTGATCAGTTGGATTGGATGTCTGTTCATAACGGCTAAGCCGATTGGTCGATAGACACGTGAAAGTTCTCGTAAATGGCAACTGAGTGCTTTCAATTGATGCTATATCTGTTTATAAAAATGTGTATTATGGCGGAAAGAACTTACGGCACATTTTTGAGAAATATGATTGTGTTAAGTGCTATATATTCATAATAACAACAAAATAGTTCACAAATTCTTTATTCTCGTTGTTTATACCTCAAATATTCTATGAAATAACCCTTTATCTCGTATTTGGAAAGTTGATATGTATACATATTATAATCTGTTTGGAATTAGATATTACATACGACCGAAACCGGGAAAAGTTTGGGAATTTTACTTTTCCGTAAAAGTCGGGGATTTTTCATGAATAAATCGCAGATGTCAGAGAAAATACAATTTTGGGTCAGTAAAACATAATTATAACAGTAGAAGAATCAGCTCTCTTATCGGACTTTCAAACTTTACAGTTACTTTACATGATCTGTGATTTCTTCCTGTGTTCTGAAGTGTTACAAAAATATTATATTATTGCTGGAGAAAAGGGTAAATATAATTTTTTTTGTTTCAAATTAGTTCCTATGTTAGTAACGTGTGTAAAGTTACATCAACAATTAAGAATTTGATGAAATTTCTGACGAGTTGTTTTGTTTGGAAAACGATTTGATAAAATGTATGGAATATTAGTCACTATTTGCTGTTCAGAATTTTTTATGAATCTTTAAAGTTCGCATTTTGCATTCGTAGCATTACTTATGAAAGTGTATAGTTGTCTCATGTGCTGTTTGATTGAGAAAGACCATCGTTTATTTCATTTTGATGGTCATTGTTCTAATTACAGAAAAAAAAAAAAATTGTTTATATATTTGATGTAGAAATGTGGAAAATCTTCGCGGCTCCAGGCTTTAAGTTGTGCCAATTAACAGACTATAAGCTATTTCGTCAGATGCTAAGATATAAACTGAAATGAAAAGAAATTTTATTATTTTGGGACCGAGGTCCCCTGAGAATAAATACATATAAATTATATATAGAAAAGTAAAAATGAAATATAGTATCAGTATGTACAAATAAATAAATAAATAGATGAATAAATTAGTACTACATTGGAGGAAAACTAGACAATTATAAATACAGATAAACAAAAGATTAACATGAAAAAATATAAAATTGACAGCTTCATTATGATGAAAATAAATAAATAAAAGTATCTAGGTATATAAATAAAAGAGAATATGTAAAAAAAAAAAGAAAAGAAAATCTATATAAATTAGAAAAAAATAAAGTATATAATAAAAATCGACGGAGCATAATACTGTGAAGGTTGATTATAAAAGAGAAGGAAGGATGCCCAGCCAAGGTTTGAAATAAAATCAATTTTAGAAAGTAGGGGCTGGATAGAAAAAGTGTGGAGAGAGAAGAAAAATAAAAATACATAATAAGAAAAAAAAAAAATCATGATAAAAATGTATAAATGCATAAAATGAACAAAAAAGGAATAATATTGATTATGATAGAATAATTTAGAAAATCTGATAAAAAAATATAATAAAATAGAGAATAACAAAAAAAAAGAGAAAAAAATGTGATGAGTAAATAATTTAAATGATTAGATAATTGAGGTTGACGAATTAGAGAATACGGAGGAGAGATCAAAGAGGAGTGGATTGTTTGGTGAAGAGGAATTGGAAT
The DNA here is from genome assembly GCA_963662175.1 of Aradus depressus. Taxonomy (NCBI): domain Eukaryota; kingdom Metazoa; phylum Arthropoda; class Insecta; order Hemiptera; family Aradidae; genus Aradus; species Aradus depressus. The sequence goes on from OY759222.1 coordinate 1,963,023, forward strand.
AGTGAGGATTTGTAGGAGCCACGGAAGGAGAGTGACGGATTGGGGGAGGCAGGGAGTTGTAGAGAGAGGAGGCCTGGACAAGGAATGAAATGAATGTAGAATTGAATGAAAATGAATAAAGTGAATATATATCGTTTAATATGGTAGGGAATTTTTTTTCAAGCACTAGCGACACTTAATTTTTTTTCAAGCACTAGCGACACTTAATTTTTTTTCAAGCACTAGCGACACTTAATTTTTTTTCAAGCACTAGCGACACTTAATTTTTTTTCAAGCACTAGCGACACTTAATTTTTTCGTTCAATATGTAATTTTATCTATTTTTATTATCTTCCAATGAGCCAAATAGCTACGGTAGTTTTCGTTATTGAAATCTCCTTTATTTGTTGCATACACAATTTTAAATAAAACTGTCATTTCCTGTTAGTTGAGTTGAGTAGCGGTCATTTGTCCCAGTTTTGTCATCTGTCAAAACTTTTTCAAGTTGTTTGTCTTCTTCCCATTATTATCATTTGTCAATTGGGGAAGTTGTATATTATAACTAATTTTTGTAATGTTTCAGTGGAAATTTCAATTATCTAATATATATTTTTTTAAGTTCTAAGGTCAAAGGCCGTTAAAGGAAACCCTTGTCCATATGAGGACAGAATATCGTTACCTATAAGTATATAATTAAAGCTGTAAAACTGTCATTCTGTCTGTTTCTCGAGTATGACACCGCTTGAAACATTGTCATTGAGGAGGAGGTCTGTATAACCAGTATTTTGTTTGATTCACAGCTGGGACCTGGATCCTACAGTTCGCGTAACAACAGTGACGGCAATAGTGGGTCAGCTGTTCATGTCACTGTCCATCTTCGGCTGTCAGCAGAACTTCGTTCAGAGATATTGCAGCATGTCCTCGCAGAGTAAAGTCAAAAAGTAAGTAGGCAGTAATCTGGTCCCAAAGGAGAGGCTAGGATAAGGGACACCTTAGGACGGGAAGTGCGCCGTTCTTGAGGGGGATTTATGATTGTTGTTGTCCAGGACATTCCTAACAGGGGTGTCGGCCGTTGCGCAGCACGTACTGGCTGGGATGTCGGCTGTTGCCCAGCACGCACTGGCTGGGATGTCGGCCGTTGCCCAGCACGTACTAGCTGGGATGTCGGCTGTTGCCCAGCACGTACTAGCTGGGATGCCGGCTGTTGCCCAGCACGTACTAGCTGGGATGTCGGCTGTTGCCCAGCACGTACTAGCTGGGATGTCGGCTGTTGCCCAGCACGTACTAGCTGGGATGCCGGCTGTTGCCCAGCACGTACTAGCTGGGATGCCGGTTGTTGCCCAGCCGTACTAGCTGGGATGCCGGCTGTTGCCCAGCTCATACTAGCTGGGATGTCGGCTGTTGCCCAGCACATACAACCTGAGGGATCGGCTGTTGCCCAGCTCATACTAACTGGGATGTCGGCTGCTGCCCAGCACATACTAGCTGGGATGTCGGCTGTTGCCCAGCACGTACTAGCTGGGATGCCGGCTGTTGCCCAGCTCATACTAACTGGGATGCCGGCTGTTGCCCAGCTCATACTAACTGGGATGCCGGCCCTTGCCTATGAACACTAATCAGCTCAATAGTCATAGCATCACCACCCCCAAAAGATGTATTTTACGCATGTCATTTAGAAGTTCGATCACTTTTTTATAATATGGAATGTTTAAAAATGTGAATATTTATTTAGTCCAACGCAAGTATGGGAAACTCTCGAATGTTGAGAGATTACTGTATTCAAATATAAAATAAGTAAATAAATAAAGTATATTTTCTGTTTCAGGACACTCTACTGGAACATTCCTATAATGACAGTGCTCTTTTCGCTCTCCTGGATAGTTGGAATGGTCATATTCGCCAATTACGTCAATTGCGATCCTAGAGCTCTTGGATATATCACAGATATTGATGAAATTGTGCCATTTTACGTTGAAGACAAATTCTACTTTTTGCCTGGATTTTTGGGTCTTATAATGGCCTGTCTCTTCAATGGGGCTCTCAAGTGAGTATTATTGCCGTCAATCATCATTTTGTGTTATGAAGTTTAAGAATATTGTTATTTAAATAAAATAATGTGGTATCGTAATAATTCTGATGTAATTAATTGATTTATAAATATTGTCTTGAAAACATCAACTATTAGGCTCCAGTCCAGCTAATGCTGGTTGAATAATAGTCTCATTTCTTTTCTCTCTTTCCCCCTCGCCTCGCCATCTTTCAATATATTATTACAATTCAAATTATTTCTAATATAAGTCTATTAAGAATAGAGAAGAATTCTTCCAGTCTACGACCCCCAAAAAGAAACTTCTGAATCTTAAAAATGTGGAATTTACTTGATTGCTTAAAAAATGTAAAAAAAAAAATTCAATCAATAATTAATTGTATGCGAGTACCCATACCATTAATAAATAAAAGAAAAATGCAGAGAAACTAATAATTGTTTAATTCTATGCTTTTTAAGCTTCTCAGATGTTTCCATGTTTTCTGCATATCTTCGTAAGGTGCCTTTTTTTTCAGAGGATGTATCGAGTCGATTTCACGCCCTTTCTTCACAATAAAGGATTCGTTGGGCGTGAAATCGACCCGAAATATCCTTGGAAAAAAGTGAGACACTTCTAGAATATATTCCGAAAATATGAAATATTGAATTATAATTAAATTCCTGATTGCAATGATTTTCCTAGTTAATAAATGTTATTTTCTATCGAATGCGATTTATTTAATTCTAATTGGTCTCTACTTATTGTTATTTCAGTTTGATGGTATCAAATTTGAACTCATTGGCCATCGTGATGTGGGAGGACTTCTTCTTTCAAATTCCCGCCTTCAAAGGGTTCAGTGACCAAGCTCAACTTTGGTTCATTAAAATTTTGGGTAAGTTCATTTATATGACTCTTAAACTCTATTCGTATGTACTTCGGAGTGACACCCAGAGGCTCTGCCTGTTCATAATGAGATCCTAGAGAAGGCAGTAAACATACAGGGTGCCCTCCACGGCCGACTGAATTATGAAAGCTGCGGCTAAATCTCTCTCAAAAATAAAATTAAATGTACTAATATATATATTTTTTAAATAGATAGATACAAATCTGGAAACTTCAGTAATTGTTTACTGAGTATGGCCGGTAGCGGAGCACAGATAATAAAATTTGTTCAGTAAATTGATTTCCATTGATACCTTTTTTTTTTACTTTCCCCAGCTGTACGAAGTAATGAACGAAAATAATTGGTCTGAAATTCAATTTTGAGATCTCACAGGAACTATATTTTTTCCGACACCCCCCCCCCCCCCTGCTTCCAAAAATGAAGAATAAACTTCCTGTATGTAAACAAGATAAATATCGATAGAATGAATATACCATTCTAGCCAATCGCGTCCAGGTTTGTCAATAACTGCTTGATCGTTCAGAAATCCAATGTCAAGGTGATGCTGACAGTTTTCTTTGATGCTAAGGGTGTTGTTCACCACGAGTACCTCCCCCAAGGTTCCATAGTGAACCAGAATTACTACATTGAAGTTCTGAAACGTCTGAGGGACGCCATCCGTCGCAGAAGGCCAGAAATGTGAAGGAGTGGCGACTGATTTTTCCATCACGACAACGCTCCAGCCCATTCAGTCCTCAGAACTCGTGAGTTTTTCGCCAAACACTCGATCACTGTTTTTCCCCACCCCTCCTACTCACCTAACCTTGCTCCTTGTGACTTTTTCTTGTTCCCCAAACTCAAAAGACCCTAGAAAGGAAGAAAATTTGAGAAGATTCCCAAGAGTAAGGCAGATGCAACGAAGCAGCTGAAGGACATTAGAAAAGAAGCGTAGCAGGACTGTTTCAACAAGTTAAAACACCATTGCGATAAGTTTGTGCGTTGGGGAGGAGAGTACTTTGAAGGGGACCCAGACATGTAACTTATAAATAAAGTATATTTTGTTTTATGACGTCAGTCCACGTCCTTTTTGAACAGACCTCGTATTGACATGAAATTTTATATTAGTATCCAAAAACCCATAAGGACTACATCAATTTTGCACAGAAGGAGATCGTAGGAGGGTGGTGGGGCTTAATAACCGTAGCAAAAACCATAGTAATTGTCCAAGTAATGAGTGTTTCGACAAGAAATTTAGTATGAGGATACGGAAGTGGCAGTGTAAGACACCTATTGATTTTCTTTCAAATCGGTAGATTAGTTGTGGAGGGAAACTGAATTGTTAGTTGATTAATTCGCACTGGGAAAATGAATAACCGGGTTTTGTCTGTAAAAATATGTAACATAACATGTTTTGGGTATCAGAAACATGAAATTCAAGAGAAAACTCAACAAACTTCCATGTGGATACTTTCATTCTGTCGGAAGTTATCGTGCTCACAACACTCAGAGATTTGTTTTTCTTACTTCCTCAGCTATTCAAAGTATTGCGATAGTTATGTTATCCGTCAGAAATTCAATATTGAGTTGTTACCGAAATTTCATCTTTTACGACTACCTAAATCCTAAAATAAAAATAAAAATAATAATAATTGTTTCATATGTTGACGTCATGTCGCTCATTTGCTGTAACAACGACATAGCTCAAAAATGGGCGTTTTTGAGTTACTGGCATAAGAAGAATCATTCTCAGATATACTTTTAGTGGGTAGAACGACACATCTGAGCTTCAACTGCTCGCCAAGAAAACAATTATTGCTGCGAGAATATCATAATTCAAAGTGAGGGTACTTATGAGATTAAGGGAGAAACTCAGTAAGGCCTGTAGCTGTTACTGTACATTTTCTCGTCTTTTACTGTATTCTTTCAATGTGTTTCTTAAACTTCTTTGGGGTGTTACATTGTTGGTTAATTCCGGCATTTCTTGCAGAGATGTCTTCTTATTCTTTTTTCCGACAATATTTCGGGACTCTTACAAGTCCCTCATAGTGACCGGAAGAAGGGACTTGTGAGAGTCCGGAAATATTGTCGGAAAAAAGAATAAGAAGACACCTCTGTATTCTTTCAATAAAATATGCTGATAAGTTATTTTCGAAAGTAATAAGGATCAAGTTATTACACGTTTTATTTACATGTTTTGTCTGTCAAAAGTAGATAGGTTTTAAATCAACTCCATGTTTCCCTCTTCAGATGGCTAACAAGTGAAAGATAACCATTTTGACGGTTAGATGAAAAATATGAAACCAGTCTTTTTTGGAAATTAATGTATTTATGTCCCTAAAATAAAGGGAAACAAACTGGTCAGTAACACCGCAATGAACTTCCCCAGCATGAAATAACTATGTTTCTGCTCTCCCTCTGAAACCAATTTTCCGATTTGTTAGAAAACCTACTCAGTAACTTGTGAATCCTCATACTAATATCTTGTCTCTACATTCATACCCGGGGAAAACTCAGCGAATTTCTGACCAATTACAGAACTCCATATATCTAAAGCAAAAGGATCAATGTTTGACAAGAGAGCTCATTCCACCTGCTTACCGGCTACACAGCGCGTCTAGAGGTCATCATCTTGAGAACCGTTCTAAGGAGGTTTCACTGAATTCAGTTCATCTCCATTCCATCTGCTTACCGGCTACACAGCGCCTCTAGAGATCATCTTGAGAACCGTTCTAAGGAGGTTTCACTGAATTCAGTTCATCTCCTTGAATGAGCTGTAACTCGAATGAGTGTAGGAGACAAGGCTTTGCGGCCTTTAGTACCAGGAGAACACTAAAGAGTACTGATTGATGTTGTGTAGGAGCGGTTTGCGGTCTCATGATCCTGGGGGTTGCCTTTGTGGTTGCTCTGCTCTCCGGTGTGATCGAGGCTTCCATGCTCATGACTTCAGCTACCAGTGGACCCCTCCTCGGTGTCTTCATCCTCGCCATGTTCTGTCCCACCGCCAACTGGAAGGTAAGCCCTACACTGTCTTCATATATATTTATATTTTTGTTGAGTTGTGTTACCGAGAGCCTGAAAAAATATGTTAATATTAATTAAATATTAAATATTTTATTTGGAAATTAGTAGTAAATATAATGGACCGTGAGAGAGAACAGTAGAGGTTTAGGTTTAGGTTTTATGACTCATACCCGGGCTTTAACTACGAGGTCATATTGCCTACTACCAGAGCGCTCTTTCGTCACTCTGGTGGACATGAGCCCGACTCTACTGTGGGAGTCCTAAATTTTGCCTACCCTAAATTTTTATTCATCTAGGGTAGGGGTCTTTAACGAGTACCTGACATCGTACAGGCTCGGGACCATCGCTTAACGTCCCATCCGAAGGACGGCGTGCTTAAGTTTATTTTACCTCCCAGATAAAATAAACTAAGGGCCTCGGTCGGGCTACGAACCCACGACCTTGAGCTCAGAAGTCAAGCACGCATACCACTGAGCTACCGGCGCCCTCGAGAACAGTAGATTTAAAACGTGATTTGGGTAGAAGCAACTTCACTCCCAATTTTTTAAAAATTATTTTTCCTTATTGTTAGTTTATTTCAGTAATGTGTTCTTAATTGAACTTTTTCTGGATTATCTCAAAATATTTTAGTGATTTGAAGTAAGAAAACAGAAAAAACATGTTGGTGAATCACCGTCTATGTACAACCCCTGCTCGAATTATCTACATTTTTGCTCTCCTTCCAACTCCAATCGACCATGAACTGCCGCCTCGTCTTCTCCGCATCCTTGACCCCTACAATTGAACGGGCCGTGTCCTGTGAAAACTTCTGTTAGTTGCCGAAGCTTGCTCCTTTTGAGGTTCAGGATCCCATCCTCCGACTATGGAATCCTCAACCAGGAAGCTCTTGGACTATTTGCATGTAGTTATTAATCTCCATGACTTCTCAAGAAAGTCTCTAGTCCACTTCCCACTATTCGGGTTCGGTATGCCTCCCTGGATATTCTTAGTACTGGCTCTAGTCCCATTACTTGGACCTTACTAGGCCAGTCGGTCTGGTTCCTCGTTTCCCTGAATGCCCGAGTGTCCGGGGACCCAACTTTCCAACTCCGAGTCTAACTTTCTTGTAGTTTCATAAAGTATTTCAACTGATTTGCGCTCTCCCTTATTAGCATACACTATTATATATATGTACAATGTGGTTGCAGGGTGCCGCACTGGGTATGATAGTGAGCCACACGACAGTGCTCTGGATCACATTCGGCTACCTCACAGTAGACAAGCCGCCCAACCAGCTATTGTCTGTCTCTGTTGATGGTTGTACCAACACCACATTCTCTCCTAACGTGCCTCCTCTTCCCCACCACAGCCATCCTGTCTGGACGGAGGACTTCGACGTGGACCCTGTTGTAGGACCTGCCCAACATGAGAGGTAAACAGTTGTGCTTCAAAAACAACCGCTCATTTTTCATTATAAAAAAAAATATATGTAATATAAAAAAACACATCCGACTACAAGAAATAACTTCAAATACAAAAACCCTACCTACTAAAAAAATTGAAATGTTCATCTGTCTTACTATATATAACTTCGTCATAAAATAATACATGTTACTACTCCTACAGTTTTAAATTTCTTGTTTCTTCATGAACAGTTATGTCAGACACTTATTATAATATTCAAAATAATGTGTCAAACGATCTGTATAAATAAAAATACAGATCTGAAGCAGATAAAGCTATTTCAAGCTTTTTGGTGGATAGGATTTTTGTATTTGAACTTATTTTTGTAGTCGGGTTTTAGTTTTTTAAACAATTTTTTTGAAAGTTTTTTTTATTGTTCCGTAGTCTAAAAATGTTTTAAGTTATACATATTGGAACGGAACTCGCACTTGACAACTTTCTATTTAAGCACTATATTTTTTATTATAACACATTTATAGTACGCCCAACAAACCATATATTTTTTAATCGCCATTTAATATTCATCAAATTAATACCTCACTCGAAGGGTTCAGGTGAAATTTTTTTAATTTCATTTGAATTTTACCATACCTAACATACGCCATTCAATTTTTGTTATAGACTTAAACCTGCACATAACTGAGACGTTTCGAATGTCACCCAATTTATTAAATGCGGTCAACTGGGTACGAAGTTAAGAATTACATAATGGCATATTTAGTCGGGAATTTAGAATTTTTTGATGAAATTAGTAATTAATGAAGATAATACAGATGTAATAATATAATAGAGTTGTTCTCCAGCCACAAGTTCATGGAACAAAGATAATACAGATGTAATAATATAACACAGTTGTTCTCCAGCCACAAGTTCATGTAACAAAGATAATACAGATGTAATAATATAACACAGTTGTTCTCCAGCCACAAGTTCATGTAACAAAGATAATACAGATGTAATAATATAACACAGTTGTTCTCCAGCCACAAGTTCATGTAACAAAGCCAGCTTTGGACCATGTTCAGAGCGAACTGAAGCTCTAACAGTCTCTGTTCCCCAGAACGACGGTTTCATCTCTTTGGTTTTGTTAATGATGTACTGTATTGGTAACAACGGAATGAGTGGCGGTCATTAGCGCGGGATTAAGTTTCCTCAACACCTAAATGTTGTTATGTTACCCGAGTTGGAAATAGATAGTTTTGTATTCCGAAGTTGTGTGCTCGACGGATTGGGGCCCTGGTGGGTCGCGGCTGGATTGGTGTCTCCGCTCCTCTGCTGTGTGGTCTTGTGGCGTCCGGGGCGGCTCGCTGCTCGCCTTCATGACTGTGCTGTGTGGCAGTGCATGCATTCTTCTTTGCAAAATTATTTCAATTGTACTTTCAATTTCATCTACATCATATAATTGTTTTCCTGTAGTTGCTTTGTCCTTAAAACAATGTGCCTGTGAAAAAATATGAACATTGTGGTAGCTGGCCACTGATATGCCTCAACATAAGGTCATAACTCGAAAAAAAATATCAGTTCGCTCTGAAGATTGGGACCAACGTGACTCAAAGCTGGCTCTTGTCAAATAAACTTGTGGCTGGACAACTGTGTTCTTTTATTAAATAAAATTCAAGAGGTCCAGAACAACTACAAAAAAATCCTATGAACACAGATCTAGTCTAGCCAGAGGACAGAGCTGGCTGTACATTGAAGGGACCTTCTTCAGCGACTAATGATTCATGGAAGCACAAGAGCTGCTTTGTCTGTATGCCGCCTACCAGTGACCTCTAAACTAATGATTCATGGAAGCACAAGAGCTGCTTTGTCTGTATGCCGCCTACCAGTGACCTCTAAACTAATGATTCATGGAAGCACAAGAGCTGCTTTGTCTGTATGCCGCCTTCCAGTGACCTCTAAACTAATGATTCATGGAAGCACAAGAGCTGCTTTGTCTGTATGCCGCCTACCAGTGGTGACCTCTAAACTAATGATTCATGGAAGCACAAGAGCTGCTTTGTCTGTATGCCGCCTACCAGTGACCTCTAAACTAATGATTCATGGAAGCACAAGAGCTGCTTTGTCTGTATGCCGCCTACCAGTGGTGACCTCTAAACTAATGATTCATGGAAGCACAAAAGCTGCTTTGTCTGTATGCCGCCTTCCAGTGACCTCTAAACTAATGATTCATGGAAGCACAAGAGCTGCTTTGTCTGTATGCCGCCTACCAGTGACCTCTAAACTAATGATTCATGGAAGCACAAGAGCTGCTTTGTCTGTATGCCGCCTACCAGTGACCTCTAAACTAATGATTCATGGAAGCACAAGAGCTGCTTTGTCTGTATGCCGCCTACCAGTGACCTCTAAACTAATGATTCATGGAAGCACAAGAGCTGCTTTGTCTGTATGCCGCCTACCAGTGACCTCTAAACTAATGATTCATGGAAGCACAAGAGCTGCTTTGTCTGTATGCCGCCTACCAGTGACCTCTAAACTAATGATTCATGGAAGCACAAGAGCTGCTTTGTCTGTATGCCGCCTACCAGTGGTGACCTCTAAACTAATGATTCATGGAAGCACAAGAGCTGCTTTGTCTGTATGCCGCCTACCAGTGACCTCTAAACTAATGATTCATGGAAGCACAAGAGCTGCTTTGTCTGTATGCCGCCTACCAGTGGTGACCTCTAAACTAATGATTCATGGAAGCACAAGAGCTGCTTTGTCTGTATGCCGCCTACCAGTGACCTCTAAACTAATGATTCATGGAAGCACAAGAGCTGCTTTGTCTGTATGCCGCCTACCAGTGGTGACCTCTAAACTAATGATTCATGGAAGCACAAGAGCTGCTTTGTCTGTATGCCGCCTACCAGTGACCTCTAAACTAATGATTCATGGAAGCACAAGAGCTGCTTTGTCTGTATGCCGCCTACCAGTGGTGACCTCTAAACTAATGATTCATGGAAGCACAAGAGCTGCTTTGTCTGTATGCCGCCTACCAGTGACCTCTAAACTAATGATTCATGGAAGCACAAGAGCTGCTTTGTCTGTATGCCGCCTACCAGTGGTGACCTCTAAACTAATGATTCATGGAAGCACAAGAGCTGCTTTGTCTGTATGCCGCCTACCAGTGACCTCTAAACTAATGATTCATGGAAGCACAAGAGCTGCTTTGTCTGTATGCCGCCTACCAGTGGTGACCTCTAAACTAATGATTCATGGAAGCACAAGAGCTGCTTTGTCTGTATGCCGCCTACCAGTGACCTCTAAACTAATGATTCATGGAAGCACAAGAGCTGCTTTGTCTGTATGCCGCCTACCAGTGGTGACCTCTAAACTAATGATTCATGGAAGCACAAGAGCTGCTTTGTCTGTATGCCGCCTACCAGTGACCTCTAAACTAATGATTCATGGAAGCACAAGAGCTGCTTTGTCTGTATGCCGCCTACCAGTGACCTCTAAACTAATGATTCATGGAAGCACAAGAGCTGCTTTGTCTGTATGCCGCCTACCAGTGACCTCTAAACTAATGATTCATGGAAGCACAAGAGCTGCTTTGTCTGTATGCCGCCTACCAGTGACCTCTAAACTAATGATTCATGGAAGCACAAGAGCTGCTTTGTCTGTATGCCGCCTACCAGTGACCTCTATACTAATGATTCATGGAAGCACAAGAGCTGCTTTGTCTGTATGCCGCCTACCAGTGACCTCTAAACTAATGATTCATGGAAGCACAAGAGCTGCTTTGTCTGTATGCCGCCTACCAGTGGTGACCTCTAAACTAATGATTCATGGAAGCACAAGAGCTGCTTTGTCTGTATGCCGCCTACCAGTGACCTCTAAACTAATGATTCATGGAAGCACAAGAGCTGCTTTGTCTGTATGCCGCCTACCAGTGACCTCTAAACTAATGATTCATGGAAGCACAAGAGCTGCTTTGTCTGTATGCCGCCTACCAGTGACCTCTAAACTAATGATTCATGGAAGCACAAGAGCTGCTTTGTCTGTATGCCGCCTACCAGTGACCTCTAAACTAATGATTCATGGAAGCACAAGAGCTGCTTTGTCTGTATGCCGCCTACCAGTGACCTCTAAACTAATGATTCATGGAAGCACAAGAGCTGCTTTGTCTGTATGCCGCCTACCAGTGACCTCTAAACTAATGATTCATGGAAGCACAAGAGCTGCTTTGTCTGTATGCCGCCTACCAGTGACCTCTAAACTAATGATTCATGGAAGCACAAGAGCTGCTTTGTCTGTATGCCGCCTACCAGTGACCTCTAAACTAATGATTCATGGAAGCACAAGAGCTGCTTTGTCTGTATGCCGCCTACCAGTGACCTCTAAACTAATGATTCATGGAAGCACAAGAGCTGCTTTGTCTGTATGCCGCCTACCAGTGACCTCTAAACTAATGATTCATGGAAGCACAAGAGCTGCTTTGTCTGTATGCCGCCTACCAGTGACCTCTAAACTAATGATTCATGGAAGCACAAGAGCTGCTTTGTCTGTATGCCGCCTACCAGTGACCTCTAAACTAATGATTCATGGAAGCACAAGAGCTGCTTTGTCTGTATGCCGCCTACCAGTGACCTCTAAACTAATGATTCATGGAAGCACAAGAGCTGCTTTGTCTGTATGCCGCCTACCAGTGACCTCTAAACTAATGATTCATGGAAGCACAAGAGCTGCTTTGTCTGTATGCCGCCTTCCAGTGGTGACCTCTAAACTAATGATTCATGGAAGCACAAGAGCTGCTTTGTCTGTATGCCGCCTACCAGTGACCTCTAAACTAATGATTCATGGAAGCACAAGAGCTGCTTTGTCTGTATGCCGCCTACCAGTGACCTCTAAACTAATGATTCATGGAAGCACAAGAGCTGCTTTGTCTGTATGCCGCCTACCAGTGACCTCTAAACTAATGATTCATGGAAGCACAAGAGCTGCTTTGTCTGTATGCCGCCTACCAGTGACCTCTAAACTAATGATTCATGGAAGCACAAGAGCTGCTTTGTCTGTATGCCGCCTACCAGTGGTGACCTCTAAACTAATGATTCATGGAAGCACAAGAGCTGCTTTGTCTGTATGCCGCCTACCAGTGACCTCTAAACTAATGATTCATGGAAGCACAAGAGCTGCTTTGTCTGTATGCCGCCTACCAGTGACCTCTAAACTAATGATTCATGGAAGCACAAGAGCTGCTTTGTCTGTATGCCGCCTACCAGTGACCTCTAAACTAATGATTATTTATTTTTTTTCATAATTTTGTTTTGACGATTGAGACTAGGATTAATCGTATATAGCCAAAACGTCGCCGGTCACTTGAAATGTACTTCCCCAGTGTAATTATGTTTCTTTTAAACCAATCTACCGATTTGGTTGAACATCATGTATCTTACTCTCGCGGCTTCGAAACCTGGCCATGACCCTTACGTTTTTTTATCTTGGAAGTGAAAAACCTTGAGCTGGCCGTCCTTTGGATGGGGTTAAGCGATGGTCCCCCTGAGACTATACGATGTTAGGTACTCGTTAAAGATCCCTACTTTAGGTGAATAAAAATTTGGGGTAGTCAAAATTTAAGACTCCTATAGTAGAGTCGGGCTCATAGTGACAAAAGTGCGTTCTGGTAGTAGGCGATATGACCTCGTAGTTGAAGTCCGGGCATGAGTTATAAAACTAACAGCACCTTCTGACTTCTGAATCCTCATACTAAATTCTGTGTCAGCCATACATTATGTCAACAGTTATTAGGCTTTTTGTGGTAGCCCCCCCCCCCCCCCCCCCCTCCTTAATCAAATTTTCTCTTCGTCAAATTGGGCTGAAAATTAATAGGCGTCGTTCTTATCACATTAAAATTATGTCTCGATTTATTTATGCTGTCAGAATTTATCATGTTCGCAGACAATGTTTTTTTTTTTTAATTTTTGTCAGGGGTTTGGAAAACTTTCCTTAAATTTATTTCGAATAGCCGGGAAAGTAGAATAAATGAAGAGCATGGGGAAAGAAGCAGGTTTGTTACTTTTTTCTCGAATGTGAGATATCGCCACTACAGTACAGTATATTAAACATATTTCACGATTCACCATCGTTACGGGCTTCAAAAAGACGGTTTGTCACTACGAAAACGGAAGCTAAAAATATGACGTGCGGGGAATTGATACGGACTTTCAAACATTAAATTCCAGTTTTCTCAATTTCAACATCTGGTGACAAACCTGGTTCTTTGCCCGTGCTCTTCATATATTTGTGGTGTTGTGTCAATAAAAAATAAAAGTTAAGATAAAAAAATAAGACAAATGTAATTTAATAAATCAATGCACAATGATAGTTCATAATTGGCGACTCAATAACACTAGGAACACTTGACACTGTTGATTGATGTACTTAGGATGTACTTAGTTCACATTAAGAAAACTTATATGTTAGAAACTTTACATTAAGGATAAGGCTGAGTGTTTATGTTGTCTAGATAACAGTGATTTTAGAGCATTTATCTTAGTTAATACAATATGTAAGTTGGAATTAATGAAACATAAGAAACATTCAACGAATAACATAACAAGTAGTGTATAATGCTCATCTCTTGCATTCTGTGTCCTAGAGACTTAATAATTGACGGGGTTAGCATCAAAGTGGTCTAAGTGACATTTTTAAAACTTTGAAGAAACTGTGCATTAAGTTCTTAACTGATTTAAAAAATTTATAATTTATCGTAACCGGAAATATTTTGTCTTCTGCTTTTATGGTAAATGTTCATTATTTTCAAAAATGTCACTTGGACCATTTTGTTTCTAACGCCGTCAATTATAATAATTACTCAATAATTATTTGACATTGCATTTTTAAAACATTATAGAACTTATAATAACTTATAACATGATATAATGCTGATCTCTTGGATTCTGTGTCCTAGAGACTTAATAATTATTAGACATTGGATTTTAAATATTTAAATAATAATCAACTACTCATAATGAATCCTGCGAAAATAGCAATTCAACAAAATAAAAAAAATTATATTTTATGAATTTTTAATACTTTTATAGGTACATTATAAGAGAATCAGTTCAAGTTCCTTGATAGAGAATAAGTTTGTAATCTGATTTAGTGAATAAACTTTCTCAAACTGCATGATATGTTAGTTAGTTATTATGACACATGCCCGGGCTTTAACTATGAGGTAATAATCGCCTACTACCAGAGCGCTCTTTCGTCACTCTGGTGGACATGAGCCCGACTCTACTGTGGGAGTTCTAAATTTTGCCTATCCTAAATATTTGCCCAAATATCCGGCCTTGTCTTGCTCTCTGGGATGGAATATATTCCGGAGTGATACAGATAGGGCATTAGTTTTCATTGTATTGGTAATCGTTAGTTAGTTATTGTGGCTGATGCCCGGGCTTTAACTCTTTCGTCGCTCTGGTAACGAGTCTACTATGTGATAACTACATTTTTACTCACCTAGGGTAGGGGTTTTTAACGAGTACCTGACATCGTACAGGCATGAGGTCATCATTTAGCGTCCCATCTGAAGGTTGGAGTGCTCGATGTTTTTTTTTCACCTCCCAGATAAAAAACCTAAGATCCTCTGTCAGGTTTCGAACCCGTGATGTTGAGCTCAGTGAGCAAGCTACCTATGAGCTACCGGCGATCTATTCTATTGTTAATATAATTAGTTTTTACTGATAATATAACAGTTATTACTATTTGTATGTTACAGTGATCTGCTGACTGTTATCTACTCTGTGACCTACATGTACTATTCGTTTCTTGGTACAGTGATCACTGTAGTTATTGGTCTCATCATCAGCTCCATTACAGGTAACGTACACCTCTTGCTATTACTGGGGAGGGCAACCCGCGAGGGAAATTTGAAATTTTTTTTTGGCAGTATGTTGTTTTTATAAGTAAAAAAGGAAAAAACTGGTGTTTGTTTCATGTTTGTGACTGCAACCGTCTGGGTGAAGACAGGGTGTCGCATTCAAGTTGGGCCACCCTGGATATTCACTTTTTTTAAAATCCATTCTCCAATTAATATTATTATTATTATTGTTTATATTATTAATTTGTATGTATAAATATCATTTTCAGGTTCTGATGAGGACAAGTATGACGAAAAGTTGGTACATCCGGTGGCAAGGCGGTTGTACAAATGGCTGCCTGGCAAGAAGAAATGTTTTGTTAATTTGGAAGAATCTGAAACGACCAACGGACATCCGGTCGACATCAACTCTGACAAATATAAAATTAACAAAATATAATTGTATTTATTTTTAATATAGGTATATTTTGTATTTAAAATTTTGTATTTAACAAAAAAAAAAATATTTATTTTTAGGAACGGTGCTCTCACCTGTGATAAGTAATTCCAAGCTGTGTCTTTGTATTATTGCGCTCATATTAGTGTCTTTTTCAATGTTTATGTATATTTTTCAAATAATATAATTATTTTTTTAAGATTTAAACGAAATGTGTCTGTTTCTTCGAGGAATATTTTGACGTATTTTTTTTTTTTTTTTTTTCAAGTGAAACTTGTAAGCTATTATCGCTCACGTTTTCGTCTTAATATATGTCTATACTAATTTGTACTGCGCGAGGAAAATATGATAATATGTATTGCAAATCGTTGGAAAGTTAAGGAATTTCAAAAGAAAAATATTTGGGATTTAGGATTGGAATATTGGCCGAAAATAGATAAAGGCGTCCCTTCCGTCCTGAAACTAATCTAAAACCACTTCAACCCTCCTAGAATATTTCACATAACGCAGTGTTATCAACCTCTTTCTCAGTTGGCTCTAAAAATCATGGACCGCTTTTTCATTTTAAAGAAACAAATCCAACCATTTGTAATTGAGTGAGAAAAGTTTGTAAAGTGAATAGTACACCCTTTATAGACCTACCTCAAGGTTTCACCTCACAGACTGTGTCTCTAAGCTCCATATGTCGTCGACATAATATTGAATTAGCAAGTATGAAAGTCACAACTTTGTACATCAGAGCATCCATTAAAGCTTTTCTTATCATATAAATCCATTTGTAATTTTTTCAAGATTTTTTGTGAGATTTGACAAATAATTGTTAACTAACAGAGAAGTAAATAGCTCACTTTACATCCAGTTGCAGTTTGATGACTTGCGAATGTTGCAGTTTTTTAAAATTAGTTTTTACATTTTTCTTTATAACTTTTTCATTATTACATGTAATTAAAAACGGACTTCACGGATGGACTTGGGTGACAATTTACAATAGAATTCATGAAAAATATAACTATAGCACCATTAGATGTTTTGAAGTTAGATTTAAGCCTTTGGCGCCTGGAACGTTGACCAATAAGTTGTTTTGTCCAAAATACGATTCTGTTTATTGTCCTCCAATGAAATCTGCCGCGGGATGTTACCTTGCCTGGTCCAGCATGTTATCTTGCCTGGTCCAGCATGTTATCTTGCCTGGTCCAGCATGTTATCTTGCCTGGTCCAGCATGTTATCTTGCCTGGTCCAGCATGTTATCTTGCCTGGTCCAGCATGTTATCTTGCCTGGTCCAGCATGTTATCTTGCCTGGTCCAGCATGTTACCTTGCCTGGTCCAGCATGTTACCTTGCCTGGTCCAGCATGTTATCTTGCCTGGTCCAGCATGTTATCTTGCCTGGTCCAGCATGTTTTCTTGCCTGGTCCAGCATGTTATCTTGCCTGGTCCAGCATGTTATCTTGCCTGGTCCAGCATGTTACCTTGCCTGGTCCAGCATGTTATCTTGCCTGGTCCAGCATGTTATCTTGCCTGGTCCAGCATGTTATCTTGCCTGGTCCAGCATGTTATCCTGCAAACGTCCAGGATGTCATACTGCAACTAAAATAAATAAAACATTTTAGAAGACTGACTTGGTCTTTCTTTACTCATCAAATAATGACTTTGGCGCTTTCTGACTGCTATTACCATTGACTAGTCGAAGTCAGCTTCAAAATAAGCCCTGGCTGGTTAGCATATATGTCAGTGGTATTTTATTAGACATTTTCTTTTTCGGTTGTGATTAATAATTTCTATATAATTTATTACAGCATCACTTCAGCTATTTATATTTTGCCTTCTCAAAAACGTTTCGTAATGCACTCCCACTATCAGGATATATATTATAATACATGTATACATGTAAAAAATATAAAGAAAAACGTACGTTTTTAAAAAATATTGTCCATTTCACATAACATAAAAAATATATGGGAGTACTTTCAGTATTGCATCTTCAGCCACGACTTTTGATCATTAATACTGAGTATTTTTCAAGTCGAGGCTGAAGTTGGTAGCAATACCGAAAGTACTCTCGTATATTTTGTACAATAGACAATATTTTTTAAAAAAATATATACTTTTTTCTTTACATTTTTAATTATTTCACAATATCTTTGCAAAATATGTCAAGTATCATACAAGTGTTCTTTATGTTAACATTCCTTCTGCCAATCAGAATTTTCCTTTTATAGAACATATTTATTGAGTCGACTTCAATATTTAAACACCAAGTCATGTTTTCGGCAGAAACACTCCTGGGTAAAATTAATTAACCTCTTACGATTATCATAACTATATATTATAATAATTATTGTTTTTTTTATCAATGTTAAATGGGCTCTTAGGTTGGTTAAAGAACTGGTAAAATTAAAAGAAAAAAAAAAACATAAGAAACACTTCTAGCTCCCATCCTCAATATCGATCTCATCGGACTTGAAAGTTCAAAATCATGAAAATTCCATATTTTTTGAATTACTAATTAATTATTGTAGAATAGTGCCATAAGTGACAACCCCTTAGGTCCAAACCATAAGCTCACGGTTAAATATAGAAGTAATTTAGGCCTCCCAGAGTATAGCTAACAGTGAAGGGATGAAGGATTGACGATGAGACGTTGAATGCTTAGGTCCCTAGGTATACAGCCCACTCAGTATATCTATTCTGTACAATGAGTATTTTTGAAAACCATTTGGATTTTATCCATTTCTGGATGGAAATTCCATATTTTGAATCTGTCTATTCAGGAAAACGTTTTAGGATACTTCTACGAGTTCAGAAACTAGGGGTTTACTTGGAGAAAGAAACGGTTAGTTATTTGTTTCTCAGTTTGACTCAAATATGTTCTATAAAAGGAAGATTCTGATTGACAGAAGCAATAGTTAACCTAAAGAACACATGGATTATAGATACTTAGGTACTGATGATGGGAGTGCATCCCGAAATTTGTAAATGTTATTTTTTTTTTTCAGAAGGCAAGAAATAAATATAAATTATGCTGTAATAATATAATAGTTGAAGGTTAGAACTTGGGTTGGTTTTCTCTTTGAAGGGCGGATAACTGGAGATTGACCCTTCCTTACAGTAAGTAGAGGTCTTTGTCACATCCTCAGTCCTATCGCTCATTCTAGAATTAACGGCGGACTACTTTATCCTAGATTACGTAGTGTATCAATTAAAATATCCTTTATCAGTATTTGCTGCTGAAATTAACTTCGTAGTTAGTAGGTTAGATACTGCTTCGATTTAAGTTATTATTGAGAGAAGAAAAAAGATATATATCTATATTTTTAGGCTCAAGTTTGGTCATTAGATTTTTGTGTTTCTTAGACTTATCTGGAATAATTGTAGGTTATTTTTTTCCGGAATTTTTTCAACTTTTGACAATATTTCGAGACACTTGCACGTCCCTCCTTCGATCCGATCTGATCCACATTGAACAGTTAGAAGAATGGGACGTGCAAATATCCCGAAATATTGTCAAAAAATTGAAAAGGCCCTCTGTAAGAAATTTCGGAAAAAAAGGAACCATAATAAATTTGTAAATACTATTATATTTTTTATTAAATGTAAATTTACTCATTTTAGATGTCTAAATGATTTTTTTCTTCTTAACGACTAATGTAAGTGTACAAAAAGGAGTAGTGTAAAGATGAGGGAAACACCCTCACAATTATTAATTATGTAAATATTACGCCTCGGGAGATTTTATTTCCAATTTAAAAATTGTATTTGTTTGAGTAGCGTAGCCAGGTTAGTGGCTGGTGTCGTACCCAGGATAAAACAAAATTTCCCTCAAATACAAATATTTTTGTAAATTAATATTAGCACCTTTAGGGAGAAGTGGGTTGCTTTCATTTGGAGAGGTTATAAAGAAGGAACCTTAGCCGCTGCGTCATGGCAGCGCTGCAATTGTCTCTTTACGCTTCTTCATCTATAAGTTAAAGTACACCCCTCTCCCCCTTACTTAGCTGATTTGTACTTTACAGTGTGATTGGCTATAAACCTACAGAACTGGAGGTGATAGTCCTCATTTTCAGCAAAAAAATATATAAACCATGATCCGATTCTCAATCGTTAATGATTCATTGTTTTTTCTTCAAAAAACCTGTCGAAAATACAAAAAAATATTAATATTACAAATCTGTTGTCACTATAAAAAGTAAGGAATTTTCTTTAAATTACATCAATTTTTGTTTCATATCGCCTACTACCAGAGCGCTCTTTCATCACTCTGGTGGATATGAGCCCCCAACTCTACTATGACAGTCATAAATTTTGCCTAATCTAAATGTTTATTCACCTAGGGTAGGGAGGGTTATTTTAACGAGTACCTGTCATCGTACAGGCTCGGGACCATAGCTTAACATCCCATCCGAAGGATGGCATGCTCAAGGTTTCTTCACCTCTCAGATATAGCACCTATGGTTCCACAAGATGGACGTGTTGAGAGGTTATTAGAAACTTACCTATTTAATTAGTCACAAAGCTGTGAGAAACGCGAAAATATTGTGGAAACTTGCAATAAATGAATAAAACAAATTTCTTTTTGAAATATTGTCTATTCAACAAAAAAAAAATGTTTATAAATAAGTACCAGTTTCGGGATTCCACCATGAAGATCCTAAGGTTTCTAGTCAGTCACACTGCATAACTTACTTTAAATGTGTGAATATATATATTTTTTATTCCAAAATATATATATTCATTTTATAATTTTAAAAATAAATTAAAATTTAAATAGTTGTTCCTTCTTTTTTTTAATTACTATTAAAAACTTAATTTATTTATAACGGATTGTTTTTACAAAATAAGGGATGAACGAAGAGAAGAATATATACAAATATATTTTTTACGTATGTATATTGAATACAATTATAGCGATAGACTGATGTACAATCAGAAAATTAAATATATAAATTCTTGTTAATTGTTGTTTTTATTAATTTCACCCTATTCTCCATGAAATATAATTACAGAGTATTTACCTATTACTTTCACTTTGGTCTCTGTAAACCAGCAATTTTTTTTTTTAACTGATAATTGACTTCATTAGGATGGAAAAGGACTGCAAATAAATGAAATTCATATAATTTTACAAGGTTTTATTATTATCGTTTATTACATATTTTACAAAGTTTTCTTCAATGTTTTAATTGTTAGAAAAAAAAATAAAATACCCCCAGAAAACATAGATTTCCAAATATGTTTTGGTCTTGACAAAGTTCACCTCAAATAGGTACTTCTTTCACATTAAGTATATACGTAAAATAAAATAAAAATGTTTGGCACAATTTAATACAATAAAAATATGTATATGTATTTCTTCAAATACATTCATAAAAAATAAACAACAATAAAAAGCTAAATAAATGGTTAGAAAATCATTGCAGTAGTTGGATGTTAGCGGGACCTCTGGAAAATGTATGAGCGCAACTTTCACCGGAAAGTCAGGTTTTGTTATCGTTGTACAGTAAGCAGTCCAACAAGCGAAAAATGTTCATGGAAATCTGCGTTTTGCTTCACTTTTTATACCAAAACAAAATACAAATAAGAAATTCTTCTTAAAATAAGTAAAATTTGCTAGTAACACATTATATCAAATGATTGGTGAATTATTTATTTGAAGTACGTCGGTAGAAGGAAATGTGACGTTTCCGTTCTCTATGGAAAATTAATAGGGTTTATTAAAGTAGATATATAAATCAAATTTGAGATTGATAGCTCAATTACTACAGAAGGGGCCCCATTTAGGATTTTGGAATAATTACATCCCACGTAACGGACTTTACGGAGGGGGGGGGGGATGTTACGTCACGCAATAAAACTATAAAGCTCTCTTTATTTCACTCGTCAGTTAGTCAACTTCATATCTTCATCCAGGGTGACAATACTCCCCAAAACCAACAAAAAATGTCCTATGCCTCACTCATTTCCAGCTTATTTTATTTTTTCCTTACCTAGAAGTTTGTTTTTGACCCCAGAACCGCGGAGGGCAGATTGAACAATCAAAACCAACAATTATTTTTAACAATTAACAATAAATTGTGTTGAGAATTCAGGTATTAGTTAAGATTAATTTTACATATCAAAAAGTTAAACTAAGTGTGAACAATTTTAACTTTTCTTTCATTCATTTTCCAGATTCTCTCATAAAAGTTTTTCAGTTTCAAATATTGACTGAGAGTAAAAATAAATTTTAACAGACCCTGAATTTACAAATTTAGTTTACCCGTTCTCGTCTCTTATCCTTATCTTTATCCGAACAACATCCAGGACTGTGGTTTTACTAGACAAATTTTCTTTAATTTCACATTCTTCCATGTCATAGGGGATTTTTAGGGTTTTACAAAATTGTTCACTTTTTTAATAAGATACTTGATAATCTATTGTGATATTTTTACTGTTTTATTATAGTATGCTTAAAATGATGAAGGATTCTGAAATTAAAGTGGAAATCGATGATGATGAAGAAAGTATTGATGATGGACTATGCGAACCTTTGGATTTGTGCAAGAAGAAGGTGATATCTTCAGGTGAAGAGTATTCAAGCCGAGGAAGAGATCAAAATGAAGGAAGAAGATAAAGAAGAAATAGTCGTAGACAGTGTAGCACCGCATTTGGACAATAGTCATATGCTCAGAATGTTTCAAAATTTGCCACCAACTGCGCAAATCTGTTGGCTGCTATGGCGATGGGACAGCTGATGCAGACCAACTTGGCGGCGGGGGCTCGAGGCTATGTGGCCCCCTGCCCCTGGGGCTCCAGACAGACCCCCCAGCAGAGCCAGGAGGGCGGCGGCCTTAGTATCTCTGCACCGCGCCTGGAGTTATATTGGGTTCCTCCTGCAGGACTCAATGTCCTTACATTGCAACCCAGACACTCACACACTCCTCCGCAGACCTTCAAAACAGCTTTGGACACATCTCCCTTACACAGATGGTATCTTAAGTAACTTAACAAAAAAATTGATAAGAAAAAAAAAATATTGGATAGAATTTACGGAAAACGTCACACCTAATATAATAAATGTTATGTGGAAAAAAATTAAAGCGATCCGAGGCAAATTTCAACAAGAAAAAAACAAGATAATAGAAAATAAAAATGCAGCTACTGACTTTCTATCTTCAATCACAAAGGAGGAGAAACTGGGCACATATGTGATCCCACTGAGGAGAAGGTACTGTGACGACAGAGAAGTCCCGTTCATGACTCAACTATTACAGATGTCGGAGCTAGCAGAACTTGAAGCGATAAAAACAGCTATAGGTTATACCGAAAGTCATTTTAATAACTATCGTATTGTAATCCTAACCGATTCAAAAGTCTCCATCCAACAGTTAACATATATGTACAGAAGCAATACAAATAACGTTATTCTGAATGACGTAATAAAACTTATCGATAAGACTAAGAATTACTACGTCATACAATGGGTACCGGGACACGTGAATCTGTATGGGAAAGAGAGGGCTGACTCGTTGGCCAAACAAACAGAAGAGTTGAGAGAAGTGAGAAGTGACCAGTACGTACCTGTGTACGACCTGTCCCAGGAGGTCAGACGGGAGACAGGAGAGCGATGGAGGAGGAGCTTCGAGGAAACAAGTCACACCAAGGGACAGTTTTACTACAGGATCTGGAGAGTCCCAGGCAGATCCCCTGGTTCACCAGGACAGGCAGACAACTTAGCAGGACACAGATCGTTATCCTGACCAGGATAAGAACCGGCCACGGCAAGGTCAACAAGTACCTTCATCTAAGAGACTCGCTGATACTCCCAACTGCGATATATGTGGGGATATTGAAGATAAGTTACACATCTTTGTGTCTTGTATAAAATCTGATGATTCACAACAGGGATGCGAAATTTTGCAGAACGCCGAAAGTTTTCTGAAACAGTAACTGCTAAAGCCAAATTCATTCCTAGTATACTCCAATTTATGAAACGGAATAAAATAGAAATTTAGTAAATAGGAGGGGGACCATGGGGGGGGGGGCTAGTGTGGAGCTGATGGCTTGCTAGGCGGAGGCGGCACCATTGGGCTCTCTGGACGGTTCACGTCCCGGGCCTGGGAGGGTGTGGTCGGTGGTGCATACAGCACACCCTCACTGTCAGGCACCGCTGGTTGATGTCGTAAGGAATGTGTTATATATTGTGTTATATCTCTCTGATATAGAATGTGTTATATCTAGCTGATTGATGTCGTAAGGAATGTGTTATATATCTCTATATAGAGAGAGTAGCCTGGTGGTGCCGTCTTCTGTCCCCTGACCGGGTCGGGCGGCCCGCTGGGGGTCCTCTGTCCCTCCTGGTCTTCCCCAAAGAACTCAAACATCTTGCGTCAGGCTATATAGGGCAATTACGCCTTGGAGCAAAAAAAAAAAATATTGACTTGAGATAATAATGCATTTAGGAAGTTAATTGACAAGTTCTGAGTGTAAGTTTGTGCTTTAAAAAATGTCCACAAATTAAGAAGCTATTTTTTTCCTTTCAATAGGTAACGGAGCCTTCGGTGGTACCAAAAGTAAGTTTACGAGTGGGGTGAGGTAACCGGTTATAATATATTATAAATCAGCTGATTATATAATAATCTTCAATAAAAGCTACTTATTGAAAAAAAACAACTTCTAGGTAAAAAAACACAAAACTTTCAATAACCTGGAAACGATTAAGAATTAAATCATGGTTTATATGACATTTTTTGTTGATTTTGCCTCAAAATTCACCGGAATAATGAATTATCATCAACATTCTTTTAAGAACTTTAACACAGAGAACATGCACCCAGAGCCGCCGGTCTGCAAAATGTTTCACAGCGCCAACACACTACATCGAAAAAGACATTTACATAATAAATGACAGAATTTAAGACTTCATTATCTGAACTTAATTGTTCCTGTTCGTTAATTTTACATCCATCATTACAGTGAAACAGATAAGTTACAAAAAGATCCATAAAAAAAAACTGTAAACAATATACTATTCAATCATAAAACAAAAACATTCTGTTAATAGATACCAGAAATTAGATAATTCTTTCGATGTTCGAAAATAGCGTTAAGTAATTTTCGGACGAACCCTATGGGGAAGAGAATAAGTAGTAATAATAAAGTATTTACTAAAATAAAATATATAAATTATATCTACACATTAATTTTGATCAAATTTCACACAGAGTTCATACAGAACCATTTACATAATAAATAATAGAAGTTAACAATATCCACTTCATTAACTGAACAAATCCTCAACTGTTCCAGTTTGTCAACTTTTCATTTATCTATATAATGATAGACATATGTTAAAAGAGATGTACAATAAGCCTCACCATCAACTGTTCGCACTCAGCACTTCAACAGAACAACATGCTACGAACGCCCCCGCCGCTAGCAACTTTACTTCGCTCTGACTTGCGACACTTCTACGCCCCTCTACAAACGAGTATCACAGTGTCGACAAGATCTAGCTGCTTTGGCGGCACTACAATATATTTGATTCATTTTGACGGCTCATCAACTGTGTTCCATTTTATTTGTATGTGGATAGTTGGCGGGGGCTTTTTACCAAAATGTTTTTTTTGATGTCATATAGAATATAGTAGCATGACATAGTGCGTTTTTTCAATATTCATGGAGGTTAAGTAAGTCTGGAGACAATTAATTATTTCAAGTCTCCTTAAAGAAAAGAGAATCCTTTAGCGTCCTAACGACAAGAGGAGTAAGCTCTATGCTTAATCAGAGCTTAGAAACCATGGTTCCCATTCGGCCGCGTTCTGCTTAGATTTCCAAGCGCAGCGTGCATAGACAGGTAACCATTCGTATATCCTACACAAGAACAACACATCACTTTGCAGTCAGTATCTAAACCTTGTATATTTATATTTTTTCGAAAATTAATGAAATATTTTGCTTAGAAAAATAATTTCGTAATTCCCTCTCTTGTCAACCGCTGTTCTAAACAATTCATAACCATACAACTTCGAGGAAGCAAATAGAAGAAAAGCTTCTTGTAAATTTTAATTTTTATTTTGACAAGACTATTCCTGCATCTAAGTGAAAATTTCTAAAAGCAACAGAGAAACCAGCAAAAAAAAAAAAAAAAAAACATGAGCCAAGGTATAGGCCTTCTATTTGCGTCAGAGGGTGCGAAAAGCGAAACATTAGCCTGTGGCACTCTCCGTCACGCACCCTTATGAGGCCGTCTATACACAAAGAATTGTTTTCGTCCAACCCTAAATACGAAAACTATTACATCACAACCATTCTTAAATTTCCAAATTGATAATCCATTGTCTATTCTAGTAACAATGGCCGGCTTATAGCTAAAAAGAGGCGTACATAAATTCACTAACAATAAGTATTTTGTACTACAAAAATGATATTTTCTCAATCATTGAGTATTATTTGACTTACATATACGAATGTATTTACATTTCTACAAAAGATGAGCGAAATTTACACATGATACACTTTCTTAGTCCAAGAAAAGTAGTAAAAATAAAATAAAAAAATATCAACAATGATTAAACAAAGTCAACCACAAATAAAATAAAATATATGTCCACATACAGATCTTATGGTAAAAATGTTGTTTACATAAAAATAGTTATTACTATAATAAATGGCAAAAATGTTTGACCTGATAAAAAGAAATATTTTGATTTCATTTTTTTTTCTTTAGTTTTCAAGTAAAAATGAGACAAAGTGAGCAAGGATCAGGGTCAGAGGATTCGAACGAGGGTCAGCTATTTTTTGAGTTCAATACTGACCTGAGGTCGTCAGGAAGAGTACAAACTATTTCTTCCATCCTTTTCTGTAACTGTTTATACACATTGTCGCTCAACTTGACATTACGATTTTTACATTCTTCTAGTTTACATTTGATTTTTATAATCATATCCACAAGCTGCACCTCTTCCTTGCCCTGGACCCAGAGTCGGAGGTCCGCCTTGGAGAGAGCCTCCAGTTGGAGCACTTGGAGTTTCTCATTCATGGCCTTCGTTCGGGTGCTGTACCATCCGATGAAGTTGGGAGATCGGAAGAAGCGCCGATAGAGTCCCTCCCAGTTGCCCTTGATCCCGGTGGTGAGGTGAGGTCCGCTCTTGTCCAGTGTGGCCAGGAAGGTGTCCGGACTGAAGGGCCAGGGTGTGGGCGCCGCTTTGTACGGGGAGATGTTCTTGTGGAGCGGCATCAGAGTGGACATGTACCGCTCCAGAGGGATCATGAAGCTCTGCGTTAGCTCCAGAAGGTAGCGACGCAGCAGAGCACTCTGCACTTCTTCAGGACGATTAGTCTGAACACCTTTCAACAATTTTTTAATTATAGCTTTATCTTTGTGTAAAAAAGGTTCATACTGTGTGTAGACACCAGATTTGCTGTCGAAAGCCTTCACTAGTCCCTTTTTTATCTTGCTTTTTTGTAGTGTAGAGGCCTTTGTCGGTTCTGGGAGTTTGATGATATGTGGCCAATGTTGTAGCGTTTTCGAAAAGAAGGGATTTGTAACTCCGAGAATAATAGGGGGTGGAGGTTGAGTCGTTTTGGTGTATTCCTTGAATTCTGTATCGTGAATGGTGAAATAGGGGCGGTGCTCCCCGCAGTAGACCAACGGAAGGATCATGGTGACCAGACCGTGAACCATTTGGGAGCAGAGCTCCGGAGAAGCGGCCATCACAAGAAGCGGCTCACCCGTCAGGACCAGTTCCCAGAGCAGCTGGATGTGAAGAAGACAGGGGGCGAAGCAGGAGAACAGGGTGTTGAGGTGGACGCAGGGGATCACAGAGGTGGAGCAGATAGACTGGAGGAGAGCTGCATTCCCGAGGGATACATCGCCAGGGATCTGAGCCTGGAGCACTGTCCCTAACAACGGGAGACTCACCACCTCCCCGGTGATTGGGGACGGCCACGAGTCCATCTCCTGACAAGCCGCCTCCACACTCACCACACCATGCTCGAAAAACTCCGGAGCTAGCATTCTACACACCCTCAAAAACAAATTTACAAACGGATATTTCGAAAGGATAATCACACTCTTCTGAAAATATCCCCGAGGCAATGATGTATCCTTAACTTGTCTAAAGTACACATAACCATAAAGATAATTCCTGTTGACCAGAAGAGAGATTGAGCTGTTATTGTTGGCAGAGTGTCCTGTGTCCTGAGGAATGTGACGGAACCTGAAGTGGAACTGAGTGTCTCCCATACAACCAGAGTTGCTGTCCGGGAAGGCGAGGTAGCAGACAGCTGTTTTGTCCTCTTCGCTGAGGACAGTGCTCGGTGGGAACACCGTCTCCAGGGCTTGTCCTAGTTCCAGATCGAAGGTGACCACACATACCGCATGTACCCAGGCCCCCAGCCGCTCCCACCTCCTGTCTCCTGCGCTCCTCTCGGCTCTCTCTGGTATCTCTCCGCTGCCTCCTCCGCAAGCCATCACTCTCTTTCAGTACAGTCTCGTCCTGAAAACAAAAGGAAAAATTAATAATATTTACAAACACAAATAGGAACCGTCTGAAATGAGAAATAAAAGGCAATTAAAAATGTAAAATCTAACTTCATTGGAAAAAAATATAATATTATGAAACAAAATAATAATTGCTAGATAAACGACGAGATCATCTTCTATTCGTTGTGTTAACATCAAACAACAGCTACCAGAAATAAATAGGAATACTCCAGCTCAAAGCACTGTCTGATATGGATTAAATGCAGTTTCTGTGTTATACAAGCGCATTCTTTTTTCAGTGCACTGCTGTGTGAATTATATTAATGTTAACGTTTGGTTCTACCTCCTCATGGACTCCCGATTAAGTGAGTAACATGTAAAAAAAACAAAGTCATGGTGACAATGCAAAGGAAAGGTTGTTTTATAAAAACATCAATCTATAAACAGTCGGTTGGTTCACATTTCTTGGACTTCTCAATCCTTAAAGAAAATTTGACATCGAGATATGCACTGCATCGGTGTTTATTAAAGGTTTTCAGTTAAGCTCTTCTCCACTTGTTGTGTCGGATCAATTCCACAAGTTTTTTGACCGATTACGTAACTTCATCTATACTACACACAGCTGCAGAAGTAAAAATATTGTTGACTGCGATATATACCTAATTATAGTTGCACGGACGTAGTCGAGATGCACAGAGAGGCCTTGTGGAGCCTACCTGAACCAACTGATTAGAAAATTGAGGATATATGCACGCTCTGCACAGCACAAACAGCCATCATCACGTACCGGATAGTCAGAAATACATCTGAGACAGCAAGTAAACAATATTCTTGCACATCCTGTAGTCCACTCCAGTAGCATTTAAAAATGTATGTTGAAGAAAATAATATATTTGAGGTAATATAACGTGCTTATATTGGTTCAATTAAAATTTGGTTGAATAAATTATAGAAAATCCGTCACAGCAGTAGAGTTGCTTTTATATCCATAAAGGAGCAGTAGAGTTGATTTTGTATCTATAAAAGAGCAGTATCCTGCTAAGGGTATGTCCATTATGCCCAAGTTTGGAATGCGCGCATTAATCAACGAAGTTTTCGCTCTCTCTAAAACAAATCTACCAATTTGGTTTAAAATCAATAGGTGTCTTACACAAAGATGTTCGAATCCAAAATTTTGAATGGGATCATCTTAACTTCACATAAAACTAAAATTGGGAGGGAAATGTTGAAATACAAGACAAATATGCGAAAAAACGAAATAAAATAAAAAAATAAATAAATGTACAAAATTAATAAAAAAAGTTTTAAATAAAAATTGAAAACATAATACACAAACATTTTTTTTCACAAAAATGTCATGTTTTCCGAATCCCAGATTCCAAAACTCCTATCTGACTATTTACTAAAAGAAGAATAGGTACAAAACTCAATTTTGACTTTACCTTCATAATCATTCTGAAGTTCTGATTTTGTGGATATATTTATTAAAAGATGGACAAAGAAACGAATTTTTTAAATGTATTAAAGAACTTGAGAACGTTAAGGTCAAATAAGAAAGTAATATTGTAACTCCAGTGTTGCCAACATGTTTGTCACTGACGCAAGCCTAATTAATATTAGTTGCAACTAGAAATATATTCTTTAGCACAATTTACATAATACTTTAATAAAATTAAAATGCTGGTTCAGAACAAGCATAACATAATAAAAGATGCAACATAAATAAATTTAAGAAATGAATTTGGTTTAGGTATAAGTATCACGTGAATGCACTACATGTTAACCGTTTAAGCCGAAAACTGATCTACATATTAGTTTCAGTGTTTTTTTCTTGATTGACCAATTATTATTATAATAATATTTTCTAAAATTGTATGGCTTTATAACAATTATAAACAAAGTGACAAGGGGAACTTGAGTGACATATTCTACGGCGCCATTAAAACATACATTTATAATGAATAATTATAAAAAGTGCTATTAGCGCAATTATCAAAAAATGTTTCAATATCTAAACATAGGATACAAAAAACTTACCATTCAAATATTTATTATTATACATTTTTTAATTTACAAATATAACGAATATAAATAAACATAGAGAATGATGATACAAATTCTGAGCTTACAAAATGAGAGCATGAAGACCAACTGAACAAACAACAAATTCGCAATGCAAAGGTTATTATTGTTTTAAAAAAACAGTAAATACGTACAGTTTCTTTTTGAGATTGCAAGGATATCCTGAAAATAATTACAAATCTGTAATAAAAAAAAAATGAATTTATTAGAATTACTAGCAGGTTGCCCATTTAGTAACGTTAAGTGGTTTAGTAATATTATCAACCTGGTTTGTAACTCTAAATTAGATGGTATTAGAAACAATTTGAAATTTTCAATGATTTTGATACCTTTGAATAAATGCTTTACTTACCCGCCTCCAACTACCAATTGCATATTTGTTTTTAGAATACCTACTACCATATTTAATACAATCTATTAATACCTACTACCATATTTAATACAATCTATTTATCCTTATAGTAAACATTTATTTTTGTGAATGGTTGACAAATAGAAAATTTATTGGGAATCAAAGTTAAAATCAAGAAGACTAAACTCCTGAAAAATAAATAACCCTACAACAGTGTTGCCAGGCCATGATTTTAAAATCCCTTTTCAGAAAAACCAAACATTTCAAGTTTCCCCCAGATTCTCTTTTAGAAAAATTCCTAAATTTCTCAACACCACGAAAATATAAGTATTTTATTGAATAATTATGTATTAATATAGGAGAGAACGTTCACTCATAAGATCAGTATATACACTATTCAAAGAAATTAAGTAGATCACGACTTCAAACTTGAACTACTTCATTTGATTGTAAAATATATATATATAAATATATATATATATATATATATATATATATATATATATATATATATATTGCAAAATTAAATTACAATGTTTATTTAAACGATTAATGACTAATTTAATTTAACTGAAAGAAGACTAAAAATTGACTGGAAAAGGTTCAATAAGATTGCTGTTTAATTAAATTTCAACTTACAAATTGTGTGCTATACCATAATAAGTATAGCATTGGACAGGTTGACAAGGTCGAGGTATGCTGCGGATGAGGCGACGGATATATGTGTAGATCTCGCTTTTAACTTCCTCCAAGCAGGTCCTCAGAAAAAAGTAACATGAGGGCAGCACACTGGCCACTCGGTCAGTCTAATATTGGGGTCGGTAGAGAACTGTCTCACGATGTCGGTTGAAGGATTCCTTGCTTCATCCTTGTGGAGATCGGGAATGAGATTTAGACAATGGACAGTACTCAGAGAGCTCCAACAGACCCTGTTGTCAAGAATAAAAACGGGTGTCCCAAGAAGATATCTGTCGCCTCATCCGCAGCATCACTCATCTTCAATGCAAATGGAACCAATAGACAATAGACGCTATTAACACACAATTTGGAAGTTAAACAAACAGCTTTTTTTTCAATTTCGTTCTTAGTATTTCTTCAGTTGAATTAGTTATAGTCATACCGTTTAAATAAAATTGTACAATCAAATGCAGTCATAAAAGTCCCTTTCTTTATTATGACGCACTAACTCACTTTTGGTAATTAGGCTAACATCAATATCTGCATCTAAAAGCAAACCAGTTCAAGAGGAGGTGAAATAAAGAGTTAGAAATAATATAAATTTCATAATTTACCCAAAGTTGTGGTTGTAAATTATTTCCCGAAGATATTTTAGGCGTCAATATAAATGTATACAAGAATGAAGTCAACTTGACCCAGAAACTTCGCAATATGGGTGAATTATGAAATAATTTTCAACTCCTGATCATTAATCATCTTCCCTTGTACCAAAAAATAAAGAAAAAACCTATGATTTTAAAAAAATATTGTCTATTTCACAATATATACTCACATAATATGGGAGTACTTTCAATTTTTACTTTGTTATTTTGTTTGTAAACTTTATATAGTATATTATATCAATAATTGTAATAATTACATTGTCAATTTAATGTTCTCTCATTGTGCATATATAATATTGTATAATTTGGAAAAATAAAAAAAAGCCGCACCTGATATCTCATACACAGCCTCCACTCAGCCCATCTATTCTTAGATTATTATCTATTAGTAAAAAATAACGTTTCTTTCATTATACCACTTAAAAAATTATTGATAATAAATCAATTAATATTTGCTCTGAATATGACAGAACAATCTTAAAGGTATACATATAAAATTTCAAACTAAGAATACACAATTACATAAGGGAAATACCATAAAAATCGAATCAATTCAGATGTTATAATTTGTCTTCGCGATAATGTTTTTGAAACTGTGAAATTTAAACATAGGAATAAAAAAAAATAAAACCATGTTTTTGATATTTTCTATATTCTGAATGACAGTCCTTCCTAATGCGCATTTTCTATAGCCCTTCATTTCGGTCCTTGACGCAGATTACTATTATAAAAACTCATCAAAGCTCTCACTTTAAAAAGGGAAATTGTAATAAAATAACTTTCTCCTTTTTTTTTAGCCTTAAGGTTAAGCTATTCGAATATTAACCCGTACTCATTCACAAGAAAATTACAAAATGTTATTGCTTCGGTTAGAAAGATGAAAATAATAGTGATCAGATCCGATGAAAATAACAACTAAATTCACTACATTCAACTATCATTTAGCAGAATTCAAATTCATTGTATATTGACTACGATAAAAATCGCCAGATTTATTGTAAAAAAAAAAACATGATTTCAGGAAATGAATTTGAGTGGTCATCATTACCATAAATAAAAAATAATAAAGTAGTGACTGTCAATGTCACTGAGAAAAAACTATAAATCAAAGGAAAAATCATCATCTCAATTTAACAAATCTATAAGTAAGATAAGAATGTGAAGATGATGTGATCTTGAGAAGGAATCAATTAATTAGAAACAGGTAATGTTTCTCAACAACCTTCAATGACATGAACACACGTAGAAACTAAAATATAGATAATAGACAAACCTCAGTGTGATAAGTTAGGTGGTGCCATAGTCAAATCCAGTGATACAGGAGAATGTGATAAAATGAAAGTTCTTCTGTTGTAAATAGTGCATCCTTGACAAGATCACAGGTTATGTTGTTAACGAGCTCTCCGACAATATTGAATAGTTGAGACATTCGCCGGCAGACTGCATCAATCTCCCCTTCGACATTACCGCACTCTATAGTACGTTTTTTTTTATGCAAATTTAAAATTATTATTATAATGATAGAAAATATTGCTTTTACATAGCTTAATACGAAAACCCCAACAACTGCCGTAGTATAGAACGTATACTCACGAAATTTAATACATAAATCCAAAACACCGTATCACTATCAATTTCCATCGTTATCGGTCCAAGAGAGAGGGAATGAGAGCTGACCAGTTGCAAGGAAATATCGCACCTTAGGCGCACGACCAGGGTAAAAGAACACGTTTCAGAAATAGGCTTAAACATTGACACAACACACACCTCAGTGAAATTAAATCGTAAAAAAATTTAATTTTTACGAATTTTTAATTAGGATTTTCAGATTCTTCACAAAAAACTAGGACATCGGATATTTTTAGTTTTTTTGTACGAGCAATAGTTTTCGAGATATTGGTCTTTGAAAGTTGAGTTTTACTTAAAATCAA
Organism: Aradus depressus; assembly: GCA_963662175.1. Lineage (NCBI taxonomy): Eukaryota > Metazoa > Arthropoda > Insecta > Hemiptera > Aradidae > Aradus > Aradus depressus. Next base: position 1,996,781 of record OY759222.1, read on the forward strand.
TTGGGAGTGGATTCATAGACATCTCAGTCCGCAAACCGGGCGAAGAGTGGGGGCGACCCTCCCCCCTGCTCATTCCTGGCTACGCCCCTGTCAATTTCACATGTATCTTTTCATATTGATCCAATTATATACTTTTATACTTTCCCATTTATACTCAATACTTTAAATTTCTAAGCCGAGATATTTTGAAACACTTACCTAATAAAAAAAAAAAGAAAAACGTAAGTTTTTTTTTTGTCTATTTCACAAAATATATATAATATGGGAGTACTTTCGGTATTGCTAACATCTTCGGAGGCGATGTACTTAAAAAAGAGGACTGTTGGGTAGGTTCCAGAACAAATAATACATTATACAAACATCTCAACAGCACTAAAGAAAAAATAAAAACAGAAGAAAAAAGTGGGGTTTTCTGTCTCTAATGTAGTTTTAGTAATGTTGTTTATGTAAGTCAAACTGGAAGACAATTTAAAAATAGGGTAAAAGAACTCGTCTCAGAAATAGTCTTAAACATCGACACAACACACACCTCAGTGAAATTAAATGGTAAAAAAATTTAATTTTTACAAATTTTTGATTAGGATTTTCAGATTCTCCACAAAAAACTAGGCTTCCCGATATTTTTAGTTTTGTTGTACGAGCAATAGTTTTCGAGATATTGGTCTTTGAAACCGCAAACCGGGCGAAGAGTGGGGGCGACCCTCCCCCCTGCTCATTCCTGGCTACGCCCCTGTTAATTTCACATGTATCTTTTCATATTGATCCAATTATATACTTTTATACTTTCCCATTTATACTCAATACTTTAAATTTCTAAGGGAACTTAACATTTTTAGCCGAGATATTTTGAAACAATAAAAAATAAAGAAAAACATATATATATATATTTTTTAATACAGTCTTTTTCACAAAATATATATAATATGGGAGTACTTTCGGTATTGCTACCATCTTCAGAAGCGATGTACTTAAAAAAGAGGACTGTTACTTGAGATTAACATTTTCAGCCGAGATATTTTGATACAATTAATAGAAAATAAAGAAAACCGTATGTTAAAAAAAAAGAAAATTTCGCATTTTTGACTTACATTCCTTCCACCTCCAGAAATATATGTACAGTATTTAGTAATGTGATCAAATCTAAATTAACACATGTAACACTTTTTTTTGCCTTATGTAGGATGCATATCAGCCATGACTCTTATAATGGTGTTTTATCTACTTATTTACGACATCCATGGCCCCGGGAGGGAGTTCTATCTACGAAATAAAACTCACTCCCGGACGGGATTCGAACCCACCAACCATGGTGAGACCATACGATCAAAGTTGGACATTATTGAATAAATGTTTATTCAATAAAGTTATTCAATAATTTTTTTGTTATTAGTGTTTTATTCTCTGAATAATTGAGTGGAGTATGGGGCTGTGTGTGAACTAGAAGCCTCTGTCGGCGGGATGCAGGTCTGTTGCAATGAAGCAGATAGTTCACCTCTCGACTGTATATGGCAGCTAAGTAGGCCGGCATTCATTGTGATCTCCACCAGCCACATGTAGCATGCAACACCGCTCAATGCACTTATTAGAAACCCTTTGTCTTATAGAACAGTGTTTAGTGGTTCAGTGTGGCTCATTTTTCTGACAAATAATTATTATTCGTTATTCTTTAACCGTTATAATTATTCTAGGTAATTTATTAATGATGATTATTTTTTAATGTGTTGTATTTTTTAAAGCCGAAATAACAAATAGCTTTATTGGATTAGAATGTAAGAATCCCCCCCCCCCCCCTGCTCACAAGTTTGTTTATAATGAAACAACAACAACACACTTTATTTGGACCAGAACATCTTGGTTCTTCACACAAAGTATAAAATGGAAAATATAAAATGAAATTAATTATTAATAATGTCTTGGTATAATCTTGGTTTGAGCCTTCTGTGGAGAGTAGGCTGGCCAAGATTGTAGTGGGCTGCTCCAGAACACAGGCCTAGTCTTCCGTGGTAGTTATCTACTAAGGACCTTAAATAGGCTGCGACCCGAGGAACTCCCAGTTCCTCATGGAGTTGGCTGTTTCGGATAAACCATGGTGCATTCAGAGACACACGAAGAATTTTGTTCTGAAATGTTTGTAGTCGTGTTGTGAGTGAAGGACTGGCGCCATGCCATATTGGACAGGCGTATGTTAACAATGGGAAAAGTAACGCTTTATACAGGAACAGTGTGCAAGAGTGTTTGAGGGGTGTGTTGCGGTTAATGAGTGGATAGAGATGTTTTAAACGGGTGTATGCTTGTGTAAGTTTTGTGTTGATGTGAAGTTTCCATGTGAGCCGTGTGTCTAAGAATACACCGCACAGCCTGATCTTTAGGGTTCCATGGAATGGGAAGTCCGTCAACCCGCAGCCAACTCTGGTCCTCTGTAAAAAATCGGCGAAGGGCAAAAATCTTCGCTTCTGTTTTACTGGCGTTCAACTGAAGCTTCCATCGAGCGAACCAGCTGGAGACGTGGTTGAGAGAAGTTTGTAACATGTCAACTGCTGTCTGGAGGTCTTCATGTTGACACATAAGTAGTGTGTCGTCTGCGTATAGTGCTAGAGTGGTATTACATGGCTCGGGGATGTCGCAGCAGTATAAGCTGAAGAGGAGGGGACTGAGGATAGCTTCCTGTGGCACTCCCGCCAGAATACTACGCTTGGAGCTGAGGATGTTGTTGACCCGCACTTGAAACGTCCTGTTCTCCAAAAAGGAATCAACGATCTTTTCCAAGTACTGTGGAGCCCATGTCTTCCTCAGCTTATAGCGGAGACCTTCATGCCACACCGAGTCGAACGCGGAAGCTACATCTAAAAAGACAGAGGTTGTATATGTCTTCTGTTCGGAACCATTCACAATCTTTTCCAAGACCCTCTGTAGCTGGTGCACAGATGAATGATTATGTTTGAAACCAAACTGGTGAGCTGGAACAATTCCTGCGCTTTCCAGGTGAGAACCCAGTCTTCTCAATATTAGTCGACAACGAGTTCAGAAGGCTTATAGGCCGATAGCTGTCCGGCTCTTGCTTGGGCTTACCATGTTTATGGAAGACGATTACAACCGCGTTTTTCCAATTTCGAGGAAAATAGCTGCATCGCAGGCATGCGTTGAACAGACCGGTTAGAAAGGCTATGCTCTTGGGTGGCAGCTTCTTCAGCACTATGTTCGGAATGAGATCCTCACCGGGGGCCTTGTTGTTTGCTAAGTTTGTTATTAATGTTGTGATTTCTGAGGGAGTGGTGAACTTGATGAAATTTTCAACAGTTTGTGTCGGTATGGATAGATATGTGTGTACTGTGGTGTTCATGTCTGTGTTAGCAGTGTCGTGTGTGCGGTACTTTTGTTCGAGGTGTGTTGCCAGGATTTCGCATTTGTCTTCGTCGCTCGTCACTGTGTGATGTCCGTCTGTCAGTGGGGGCAAGGATGTGTTTTGTCTCAAAATTCGTCGGGTTTCTTTCCAGAGACTACTATCGCCGGGGGTCATGTCGGTCAAGTAAGCCCTGTACTTACTAATTCTGTGGTTGTCGAGCTCCCATCTCACCCGTCGGGTCAAGCGATTGAGGTCTCTTTTATCTACATCACTTCTTGTTCTTTGCAAGCGTTTGCGAGCCGTGTTTTTTTCGTGAATTAGTGCTAGGATTTGAGTGGGAATGGAGTCATTTATATGTGGTCGTCTGTCTTTGAAGTGGTGATATGTAGCATTGTGAACAGATGTGTAAACAGTTTGTGTGAATGTCTGTATTGTCCAGTCTATGTCGTCTGTGTGATTGGAGTAGATTGGAATTTCAAGAGTTTGATCCATTTCCCATTGAAAAGTTTTCCAATCAATTTTTCCTGTTATAAGTCGTGGAAGCGGTTCGGTGTAGTGTTTGTGTGCTGTGAATGTGTTAAGGACGGGGACGTGGTCTGAATCGAGTTCTGTTAGTGTCTCGTGATATATTGGGAATGTGAAATTTTGTATAAGTGTGATGTCTAGGATGTCTGGATGATATCTGTGTTGTGACGGGTAGAAGGTTGGTTCGTCTGGGGCTGAGACCTGAACACCGAGGTTGTTTGTGGCCGACAAAAGTCTGACCCCATTGTTATTGGTTCTTCTGCAGCCCCAGATTGTGTGCTTGCTATTGAGGTCCCCGAAAAGTGCAGTCGCGTCTCCTGTAAAAATGTGTTCTAGGTCTGTCTGTTTTATTCTTAAGTTTGGTCGTTGGTATCCCGAGATGATGTTGAGTCGTCTGTTGTTGGTGAGTGTCAGTTGAATCCCGACAGCCTCCAGGTGCTCCAGTTCAGGAAGAAGTAGATGGGAATGCTTTATTTTGTTCTTCACACAAACAGCTACTCCTCCAGAGGCTATTCGGGTTTGTCTGTCTCGTCTGTATGTCACGTATCCTGTCAGTCTGAATGTGTCTGTCGCTTTGAAGTGTGTTTCTGTTAGGCAAACTATGTCTATGTTGTATCGTGTTAGGAGGTTACTGAAAGACTGTTGCTTTGCTTTCAACCCATTCGCGTTCCAATTTAGGATTGTTAAATTTTGATCAACTGTGGAATTAGGGCTGACCATAATTGGAAGAAAGTATGTTATTGAGTATTGTGGAAATGAAGTATTTGATTTTGGGAATGAAAGGTTTAATTAAATTTAGTAGTATGTCAAATAGGTTTGATGAGGGGTCTTGTTCGTTGAGGTTAGTTTGATGAGGGGTGCTTGCTGGTGTCTGTGTGTGGTGTCTGCTCCGGGTAAACCAAGGGTTTGATTTAGCTCCTGAGGGGATGTTTTGCTGTGACTGTGGAGGATTTTCTGAGACTGGTTGTGGAGTAAGTCTAGATGGATTTGCATTTGTTGTGTCATGAATGTGGGTTGGTATGTGTTTTCTGTGTGTGATTCGTGATTGAAGTTTTAAGAAGGTTTCACAGCCTCTATAATTGGCGGGGTGGCTTCCACCACAGTTAGAGCACTTTGGGGACTCTTGGAGAGTACGTGATGGGCAAGCTGTGAAATGATGATCTCCTGCACACTTGACACATTTTGGGTCAAGGTGGCAGAAGTTCTTGCTATGTCTCACTTGCTGGCAATTCGTGCACTGCACAATGCGTTGAGACCTCTTCCGCGGTTCGACAGTCACTATAGTGTAAAAGAGACGAGATAATTGAAAAATCGCTTTCCCCTCCGGAGGATTCTGGAGCTCGACAGCACACAGTGGAGTGGGGCCTTTGTCCTTGTTCAGTAGCCTCGTTACACTGAGGACTGGGTACGTCGGGGTTAGTTCGTCTTGTATTTCGGTTTTAGTCAGGGAGTATGGAACCCCTCGGATAACAACGGAATGTTTCCTATCCTCGGGGTTCAGGAAAGTATAGTATTTTACGTCATTTGTTTGGTAAAATTTGGTCTGTTTCCTAAAGTCTTCAGATGTCATAAGGGATATTTTAATTTTGTTGTGGCATTGTTTTGTTTCGAAGGGAGATGTGATACTTTTAATGTCTGTCAGTACTTTTTGAAAATCGTCGGCTTCACAAAGGAAAATTGGGGGGATTTTAAGTTGTTTTTCGATCTGTGGGGTGGTATCGTTAGTGTGTTGGTCGGTGATGAGTGCTGCGAGTGGCGCTAATGTGTTGTGCGTGGGTATAGTGGAATGAATTGCGTACCTGTTCCGCTTGGGCTGGGTGTGGCTGGCCCCCGGTGAGGGCTCTCCGTCTAGCTTCATGGCTGACTCCGGGAGTGCTGGGAACTCCATGTCTTCTTCCTGGGGGACAGGGTCTCTTCGGCTGGCTCACTAGTCGGGGTGAGTTCGACTGATCTGGGTTACCTGTATTGTTCAGTCGTGCTTTGAGGTTATCCGTGAGTCCATTTTTCGTGTTGACCGGTTTTTCGGTCGAGTTGATGTTGGGTTTCATTCTCACCCGTAACTTGGGTGAAAAGTAAGTAATTTTGCTCACTTTTATGGGTATAAATAACTTTTCAAATAATAAAAAGGTAAATTTTTTTGAGACAATTTGTTTACGTGTTTAAACAAACAAAAGTTCACAAAATCGTTAAATAAAACATTGAATTAGCAAGTTTCCTAGCATGCTTAAACGTTCTGCTCAAACATAGGGTAGGGAGCCATGGTGGCCGTGCGGGCTAGAGCGTAGGGCTTTGGTCGCATGGTCTCACCATGGTTTGCGGGTTCGAATTCCGTCCGGGAGTGAGTTTTATTTCATAGATAGAACTCCCTCCTGGGGCCATGGATGTCTTAAGTAACTAGTAAATTACACAGTGACATGGCTAATATGCATCGTACATAAGGCAAAAAAAAAAAAAAAAAAAAAAAAAAAAAAAAAAAAAAAAAAAAAAAAAAAAAAAAAAAAAAAAAAAAACATAGGGTACCTACGTGACATCACCCAACTATAATGAGAAATACTGTTTACAAAATTAAATGGATAAGGTAAAGTGTAAACAATGGATTAGCTCGATAAACAAAGGTACCTACATGGTACATCAGTGTTGAGTGTTAATCCCTGCCGTTACAACTAAAGTAAAGTTTATCTTATGTACTTTTTTATGGTGTTCAATTTTTTTTCTTCGATTTCTCTATTAAGAATGATATTTAAAGCGATTCCGACACCCATGGGAGTATTGGTTTGTCAAAATTGTCAATCATTGATCTATAACAAAATGAATCAAATCAATCAACATGTGTCAAGTGCTAACCTAAAATTAATGTTAGTAGGTCTTCATGTTCAAATTTTGTTTCTCATTTAAAACGACGCCATGGAAAAAGTGCATTTGAAAAGTATGAGAAGTAGGTACATATGTAGCAGGAAAAAAAAAAAATCTTAGGAGAAACTCAAACATCAATCATAAGTTTGAAAAAAATCACACAAGCTGATTTCGACCATAATATTGTCAACTTCTTAATACACTCTATGTGCCCATCAGATTTGTAAAAGACCAACACTTCATTAAATTTTCAAAGATGTTAATGTTTCCTTCAATGTACTGAACTGAGGAATATATATGTATAATACACTATTTTCTAAAGAATAAAGGTATAGTTTGGTTTTGAACAAAGTGTTTTCATTTATTTAATCAAACTCGAAATTATGCAAACGAAAATGCAATTGAACATTTTTCAAAACCTAAATATGGTATAATGGAATGACTACTAAGTAAAAATAGAAGAAAATGAATTATTGAATACATTTATTTTTATTCAATAATTTACTTTTTATTCAAATAATGAATAAAAAAAAATTAATTTATTTATTTTATGAATAACCATTATTCAAAAGCTTTGAATGAAAATAAATTTGTATTAATCATTAATCAATAATTATTTTAAATGAATTTTGCCCAAAATTGATACACACAGACCTCATCGCGAGAATAGTCAAAACCTGTTCAGGGGACCTTGAAACGAGTAATTTGATAACTCGATCTCAAATTTTCGCACGCTTACAATACTTCCTTATATTTGTAGGTGGAAAACCGTAGGGATGATAGACAACCGCTTGCCATCCCGGGTCAGTCACCATTCTGGACCTTGAGGCGATTGGTTCTATGCCTTAGCTAAAATGGTACTACGGAGGTGGTTGCTTCCAAGCAGCACCACTAACTGAGGTTGGATTCATAGTGGCTGTGGTTACTAGTACCAGCACAGGAAGCCAGTCTCTGGTAGATTCTGATGTTGGGACCAGAGCCAAGTAGTAGGTATCCCAATTCCCTCCCCTATTCCAAGGAACTAAACTCCACCCTAAACCAATTTCCACCCCAGTAGGATGCCCTAAATATTTTTAGATGGTTGGATTCTCAACAACTTATAAAAATAAGATATAAAAAAGTTGTTGTATAGTAAAGTTCTGAGAATGAACATAATGCAACGTTTGTAGGATAGAACAAGTTATTTACCTACTTTTACTTCCCGTATAGGGGAACTTATGTAATCGGTCAAAAATTCGTTACGGACTTTTCAAAGGAATTTCATGCTTTTCGACATGTAGATTCCTATATATGAAAAAAAAATCTGTATGTATGTTTGTCTGTGAACACAATAACTCCCGATAGAATAAATATATCGAAACAATTTTATATATGTAAATGCAGAAACTTTGACGATGACACCTATTGATCTTCAGCCAAATTGATCAAAGGGAAGGGGGGGGGGGGGGGGGGGGGCTTAACACAAAAACTTTATTAACTGCCGATAGAATAAATCTATCGACACAAAATTTCTATATGTGTGACTTGAACCCCACAAGGACAGCATCTAAACCCAATGAGGACATAGTCTAACCAATGTCAGCAATATCGGCCGAAGGGATTCAGGGGAGGGGGCTCAATTCAAAAAACCTAAGATCTGCCCAGGTAATGAATTTACCGACTTAAAAATTTAGTATGAGGATTTAGGAGCCTCTATGTAAGTTAAAAGTGGAATATTAGAGCAAACGGTCCTGATGCTTCACGGACAACCTTTGTTGTTGTGCCGACTTCCGGTGGAGGCCACGTCACCCGCTCGTTATCCGTTACACTGTTTATTATACAATGAACATCTGTTGCTGTGGTCGGCTGGGAGGTGCCGTCAGTCAATCTTACTTTTATTTAGCGTGCTCCCTTGGGCGCCGAGAAAGCTCAGGATGAAGATGGGCGTTGGCCGCCACCTAATTACAAAGTTTCGTTTTTTTTTTTTTTCTGAGAAATATAACTTCCACAGATGTGTGTGAGGTTATATTGGCGAGCCAAAAGGTAAATCCTTATAATGTTACACAATATGATATATATGTTATATGAAAACTGACATTATTGCAGAGATATTGTGAAATAATTCAAATGAACTTGAAAGAAATAAAACTTGTTTATTTATGATATTGTCTAATTTCACTAACTATATATACATGGGAGTACTTTCGGTATTTCTACCATCCTCAGCCAAAAGCCTAAGAGATAAGACTAAGTTAACATTACAGACTGTCAGCCTCTCGAGGAACCCCTTACCCTCCCCCTGGTGTTCCCCATGACGTCAGACATTCCTAACTAAGCTAAATTGTCAAGCTGTGAGATATTTTATGACAAGGCGGTCCCCATATTTCAAATGTGTGACCCCTTCTAAGATCTAGGTATAAAGCATTAACATCTTATGCTTTTGGCTGAGGATGGTAGAAATACCGAAAGTACTCCCATGTAAATATAGTTGGTGAAATTAGACAATACCATAAATAAACAAGTATATGTTATATGTTACATAATATTATATCAATTAATAACTAATATGAGGATTAGTAAATAAAGTAGAACATTACAAATAGGTATTGTCTTCACAGAATCGGGATACACTGTGGTAAAAAAATAAATTGTTAAAAATAATAAATATATAAATAAAAATGAAATAATTTAATTAATAATAATTAAACAAATGGAATAATAATAATAAAATAAACAATAAATTACCACATTTCCTGCAGACATTTTATCTCTTTTCTTTTACTAAATTTTTATTTAGTAAGGGGCCCTAAAAAAATATCAAAAGTTCAAGACGTGCAATTTTTAAGAAAGTGCACGTATATTTAAAAAAATTTCAATTAACAAACTTTTCATTTGGATTTCTAAAGAGCTGCCATTTGTTCTTTAATTTGTTTTCAATAATATTAAATCTAATCCAAAGGTATTTAAATTATCTTACTGGGTTAACAGGGAAATAGAATTAATAGGGGACATAGAATTTACGAGAACAAATAATTGGGTTTATTTTCTTACATCTACATTATAAAATTAAAAACTAAACATTGAAACAAAAATCGACTATTTCAATCCTTTTTTTTTTGTATTTTGGCCATTCCTTAAATCAAAGTTATATATTTTTATAGCATATATATTTTGTAATTATAAATAAATAACAGTACCTTCTTTGCGCATCAATTTTACTGTTAATAATTAACAGTAGGAGTGAATTATTCACTCCTACTTAGTTCATCACATCTGAAGCCTAAACAACAACTCTCTGTCCACCTTCACATCTCAAGACCACACACCACTAATTCAAAAACAGCTGATGGCCGTGTTTAGTTTTCTACTCATTTGTTTTAAAAGAAAATGCATTCATATTATTTATTTCTTGGATTTTATAGAAAAATAAATATACCTAATTAATTGTTTAATATTAATAATTTAAATGTGTGTATTTTTATACATCACAACACATGTAAAATTTCATGTCAATATATTCATTTTGTTGAGGGTTATCGTGTTCGCAGACATACATTCAGACAAGCATTTTTTGGGGGGGACATTTATGGATTGAAGAGTTCGAAGAACATGTAATTCCCGGGAAAACTCAACAACGAAGTTCTGAGGGCACCGGTAGCTCAGTGGTATGCGTGCTTGTCTTCTGAGCTCAAGATCGTGGGTTCGAAACCCGACCGAGGCCCTTAGTTTATTTTATCTGGGAGGTAAAATAAACTTAAGCACGCCGTCCTTCGGATGGGACGTTATGAGATGGTCCCGAGCCTGTACGATGTCAGGTACACGTTAAAGACCCCTGCCCTAGGCGAATAAAAATTTAGGGTAGGCAAAATTTAGGACTCACACAGTAGAGTCGGGCTCATGTCCACCAGATTGACTAGAGAGCGCTCTGGTAGTAGGCGATATGACCTCGTAGTTAAAGCCCGGGCATGAGTCATAAAACCTAACCTAACAACGAAGTTCTGAGTAATTGCACAACTTCCCCTATACAACATATAGCTGCGGCAGTCAAATATGTACGTATATAAATTAGCAAATAAAAAAGACTAAAGAAAATGGAAATTACATGAGTTATTTGGGATTTACCTTAGTTCTTTGGGGAAGGATGAGGAGATTCAAGAGAAATAACTAATGATAAAAACAATAAATGAATATCTAAAGACTCTTATATTTCTATTCTCGTATATTTCTATATTACTGAAAATACATAGATACCTGCCTCATATATACAGATGGGAATACTTTTGATGTTTCTAACATCCTCAGCAGGACTTGAGAAACAACTAACGTTTCATTAAATGTTGCTTTAACTACCCAATTGTGCGTCTAATTCCACCTTTACACATTCGCCTGGACCCGTAGCCGAATGCCAGCGTAACGAATGAAATTTAATGCTATCGATCTCAAGATTGGCTTTATTCGGCGCTCAGAATGTCTCTTCTTCACACTCGCTCGAACGTCTGTGGTTATTCATTCAAGTTCAGCTTAGTTGGTACATTTTGGAAGTTGTGGGTGTCACTGCTGGTCGACATGTTTATTAAGTGTGCATGTTAATTATTTATTATGTCACATCAGAAATATTAGATAATAGTTGTGAAAAATAAGAGGCTAGATAATTATTTTAATTCCTCATTTTTTTGTAGTCTTGCAGACCTGCCATAATCTATTGTTTTATTACATGTACGATTTCATGGCATGAGCCAATTAATATGCCAACATCTGCAGCGACTTCTCTAATTGTGATTCGGCGATCGTTCATAATCATTTCGTTCACGTTTTCATCGGTTGTTGATGTGCTGGAGCGTCCAGGGCGCTCGTCAACTTCAACGTCTTCACGGCCTTCTTGTAAACGCTTATACCACTCGTAAACCCTAGTTTTATTCATAGCAGACTCACCAAAAGCAATATTTAACATTTCTAAAACTTTGCTGCATGTAATGCAAATTCTCTGATCCATTTTGTAAACATATAAATAATCGCCGATCGTACTACATACAGCTGAAAGCAGACTGAACATCCGGTTTGGCTAACAATGTACAGATACTTTTCAGACATGTTTACCAACACAACAACGAAAAAAATCGCAAGATTCGGACTAATACAACCCACGAATTAATAATTCCCGTTACTTTTTGAACACACCTCTTTTGTATTAATGAATTATTTTGTAATGAAATATTAACTATATTTTGTTATAGAGGGAAGCATGGAGACAAGGTTTACTTAGAGTCTTTTTAACTCTCGCGAGTGTTTAGAAAGGAGCGTTCGTGTTGGGGCTCTTAGATTCAGACCAAACACAGAAAGACAAATGCGACCTAGATAGTCTCGGGACGCATGCGCAATGTGCAGAGGGAGCTCAATAGGTGTTCTCAGAACCCTGCGACCGCTCACAGTGTATTTCTTTAACTACACTATAATATTGCTCTCTTCGTTATCATTTTGACATTTATTCACTTCTTCATCCTTTATGGATTTCATATCGTCTTTGTCGATTTCTTTATTCTCCTCCACGTCTCCCTGCTGGACTGAAGGCTGCAATGTCCTCTCATAGGCCTGAAGAACTACCAATAGTCCCGTATCCTCTGTGAGCCTAGCCAGGTCGAGGCAGCTCTGACCACTTCTATCCTTCTTGTAGATGTTGGGCTGATGAGAGAGAAGTTCTTGAACCACCTCCATAGAGGCTCCAAGAACAACTACAACAAAAACATGCAACAGTTTATTGATAATGTATAAATATTAACTCGAGGCTGTAAAAATTTGCTAATTTTGGCATAATCAGTTCCTATTTTTCTCCAACTAATATGATTTTCATATAGAGAAGGAGGAAGAGAGGAAGACATCTCAGAGGCTGAAGATAGGTTGAAGATGTAGAATTTGAAATTCCAAATTTCGTTTATAGATTTTATAGGTACATTCCAAGCATATTCTCAATGCTGCCGTAAATTAGTCAATGCATAATAATTTTTCGATATAGTTTCTAAGGCCTAATGTATGGAATCATTGAAAATGGGCTGAAGATGAGCGGTATGTTCGAAACTTTATCAATAAACAAAATTTGGAATACAGAATTCTGCGTCATTCATTCTGATTTCCTCATTTTGTTTTTTTCTTAGTATGTTTCCTTTAAATTTTTAGGTAATATTGCAATATTTCTTTATAATTTTATCCCCACAAATGTAATCATGAATTAGGGAACACATATTCGTTGCCATGTAAAATTAATACTATCGCAGAGAAGCATGCTATGCCGAACTCCCTTTGCGAATGTGAAATATAAGTTCGGCTGGTGGTAAGGAGAAAGGTGATTCTACGCAAAATACTTTAGTATTTTTATCATTGAAAAGAATGAGCAAAGAAATATAGACATTTAGATATGAATTGGTCGACAAACTTTATTATAAGAAAAAATTCAAATAAAATAACTGAAAAAAATCAACATTCGAAAAAATAATCATAATAGACCTGGTTACAATTGACAGTAATGTGCCGTCAGGAAACTTCATTGATGACTAACAGATATTACGATAAGAGGCCTTCTTGATATATCACTATAAAAAAGGTCAATTTTGGCATGATTTACTAATAAAACGTAAGAGAGGATAACGAAGAAGAAAAGATAATATTTAACAAATGGATCAATATCCACTATCATCAATATAATATATTTTGTCGATTGCTTGGTCAAATTAGAAAAGTGTTTTGAAGCAAGTAAATAAATATAGATAACCTGCTCTCATGAGGGGTGTCCAACCTGCTAAGTCTTTCATGTTGACATCCAGAGAGAAGGACAGCAGATAAGTGACCATCTCTAGTTGGGAACTGTCCACAGCATAGTGGAGCGGCTGACAGAGGTGGCTGCAACATCCAGCCTCAGTAAAGGTACGTTTACATCTGACACTTCTCTCCGGAAATATATGTCAAATGTCGGACAGAAAATAGCTTTACTTTTTACATCTGATAAAATTACTAGAAATTTATGTCATGGATATAAGTGTATGACAGTTCCCGAAATGCTAAAATTTGGAATAAATGTACGACCCTTGCTTGAATGTGCGTTTACTGATGTATGATGTTGCATGATGTCAGACAGACATCGCGAGATACAAATGTCTCCTGTTGTTGTGGTCGTCTGCTTCATGATATTGTAAAGAAAATATAAAAAAAATATTTATTATATATTAATCATATTATTAAAAAAAAATATGTATAAAAAATGTTTATGTATTAATATAACAATAAAAAAAAGTATGTATAAAAAAATGTTTATGTATTAATATAACAATAAAAAAAAGTATGTATAAAAAAATGTTTATGTATTAATATAACAATAAAAAAAAGTATGTATAAAAATGTTTATGATAGTGTTTAAAAAAAAGTGTTTTTGTCATGTTTTTTATAGCAATAGATATTTTATATTGTATATAAAAAAATGTAGGTATGTCTTATTTATTGTTTTTATTCTATTTTATCTTATTTATTAATTTTAGTGTAAAACAAAAAAAAATGAAATAAGGGGAAGAAATCGTTATTATTTTATAAAAAAAATTTATATGAAATTTTAAGACGAACAGGTCAAATTGTGACGAATTGTATTTTTAAAAAAATGTTATAGTTTAGAAATTATTATAAGGAGCATCATTCACTGTTGAATTGATTCCTGTGATTGTGAATTTTTCTTTGAATTTCTTCAACTGTTGTGGATAATTCTAATGCAATTTCTGTTAAAGCATTATGCTTCTTCACTCTGTCTTTATATCATTTACTTTTTACGTCCCACAGCTCAGGCTTACTGTGGTACATTTCGATTAAGTGTTCAACTTCCACTTGTAACCACCCATGTTCCTACACTTATAAGATGGAGAAGACAAGGCCGATGGGAGGGGAAGGCAGGGTTCCCCCACCTCACCTCCCCTCCGTCAACCCACCCTCCCCTCCTCTCATCTCTCCTATCTATCATGTTTTAACATCAATTTTAACTTTCCCATATTATCCATGATATTGATGATTTATCAAAAAAAAACAATTAAATTATATTAAGGAAAAAAATTGATTCATTAATTTGAATTTTATACAAAAAATCAGAATAGTTGTTTTTTTACTTTACCATAAAGCTTCCCATACATCAATACATCAGGTGTCCACTACATCAATTGTGATGTTTTTTTAAGAAAAATAACAGGATGTAAAAAAATAATTTCTATGCAATCTACACGCTTTAACAAAAAAAAGTATTTGTGAGTCGAAATGATTCTGGGAAATAACAATTCTTTTACATCCTGTTGTTTTTCTTAAAAAAACATCACAATTGATGCATCAAAATAATTTCTACGCAATCTGATGCGGACGCTTTAACAAAAAAAAATTTGGAAAAAAGCGAAACTTTGACGTATTGTGCAATACATTTCGTATTTCTTTGAGCAGACGAGTCGAAATATTAACCCTCAATTTCATTCTCAATCATCTTCAACTACTGTTTCGTCACAATCATCAACAGAAGATCCTTTATTTATCTTCAATGAAAGAATGGACATAGAATTAGAACATGTAGAAATGTCATTTCCCAGAATCATTTCGACTCACAAATACCTTTTTCCCACTTTTTTTTGTTTATATGTGCAAACTGTCGGTCAATTGCCCATTCGAAAATCGTTGGGGGCAGTTTACGTACTCTTATCCGGCTTAGACTCTTTGTCTAAAACTGTCTTTTAGATGAATAAAAAAAATTATGAAAGTTAATTTCAAATTATCGCAGCATATTATTTAGAAAGGAAATAAACAAATAAAGCAATTATGAGATTAACAATGGTAAGTCAAATATTAGGGTTAAATTATTAATAAATGGAACGTATTCTCCAAAACTGTTGCTTTTACAACAACAAAAAAAACTAAAAAGAACATGTTTTGTGCAGGATTTGACATTTGTAATTTTTACCTGAGATAATTTGGGTGGCAGAATCACCATTAAAGAGTAAGAGTTAAGTAAATCTATTTAGGGAGGCAATGTTACCAAAATGGCGGTTGTTTTGGTAGCTGAGACAAATGTGCAGATTCTATAAGATCTAGATCACATTGGGATGGCTATTTGTACCCTGAATCCACAGACTACTAGCTCCATGCTAGTCCTACATTCATACTAGTGGGGGGCGGAGCATCTTTTATAACATAGAGTTATATACATGGGCGTAGCCAGGGGGGGCAGGGGGGGGGGGGGCACGTGCCCCCCCTGCCCAGAGAAAAAAATATATAAAAATTAAATAAACTAAAAAAATAGTTTTTATTAAAAATGCATTGCTTGCAAGTTACAATAGGATTATCAAATTTCCCGTTCTTCTGACTCCTAAATCAGCAATCAGCTGTTGTAAGTGCAGGCCGCAGGCCATGCGCTGTAACTGTTCACTGTGTTTGTGTTCACGTGACAGTTTGTTTTGAGGTTTTGACGAAGTTTTCGTCAAAGAGCCTAGAGATTCAGACAGATAACCTAATAGTCCAAGCTCCCATGGCACAAAAAGAAGGTACCCCATCAAACATCTCAAATTTTAAAGGTGAAAATGCTTGTAAAACATGTAAAAAAACCTTTTACTCCCGCCAGACTAGAAAAAATTTATTAATTGATATGTTAAATAAATTTTTGAAATTAGCTAAAAAAAATGAATTTACTTTTTAACCCCCCCCCCCCCCCCCTGTAACCTAACTTTGCCCCCCCCCCCCCCCCCTGCTCAAAATCCTGGCTACGCCCCTGGTTATATATTTAGTAAGTTGTGGTAAAGTTAAGAAACATTTACAAAAAATATTTAATAATAAGCAAATAAACATAAATATAGATGGAGATATATTTTATTGAAATTACTCTCTTACAACTGACAACTTAAATGTCATAATCGACTAGTTGGTATTTAAAAATAAATAAAAATGTATGTTTTTTTTAAAAATACTGTCTATTTGACAAAATATTTTGTGAAATAGACAGTATTTTTTAGATTTTCACTTCCAATTATTGAGTCTCTCTTGAAATTAAAGAAAAAAAAATACAAAATTAACCCCATCTTCTTACAACATTATTGACCGCATTTCATTTGCAACAATCTTCTTCGAAAGTGTCCCCTGTGAGATATAACATAGACTTTTTTCAGATCATTATAATCAAAATTGTTCTAAGTAGATGTGGAGGAACAAACCCCCCCTCCTTCATCATATCCATCAACATTTTTTTAACACCCCCCTTCAACTTTTTAACATAAAAATTGTTAGAAACACCTTATTGATTCTATCATACTTGCACTTATTTGGTATAGATATGTCATATTTCAGATAGATAGTTTCGGAATTAATATTGCCAAAATGTCGTCCCAACTATAAATTAATAAAAAAACGTACCCATCAACAGCGTTTATGTTGGCTCCTTTCTCAATGAGGAGCTGTGCGATATTGAGATGGCCGTGGTAGGCCGCGTACATGAGTGGTGTTCGGCGGGTGCCATGGGCACCCTGATCTAATGAAGCTCCTGAAGTCAGTAGCAGTGACACTGACGAAACGTCGTCACCATTCACAGCCTTAATCAGAGCTGTCTCACCCTTCTTGTCAAAAGCATCAATTACTGATGTTCTGAAACAGAAAAAAAAAATATATATATACATATACCTATGTATTATAGAGAAGTGTGAAGAGGTCACACACTAGAGGGTTCCGTAAGCGAACATTGCGTCCATGTTTACATATATATTCTGCAATATAGTTTCTAGCTGCGTCATTGCATTGTCAAGAAACATAAACAAACAACATTCTTCATACATTTGTTTATTTTTTTATTTTCTATTTATAGGTACATATATTTGATAAAAATCATCCACATATAGTTACTAGATTCTAGTATTTATGTTGCTATTATTAATTTGGCTATTTTAATATCTCTAGTCATGATTCTGTTCGCTATATAATTATTTGCTTATGTTTCCTCTTAGTCTAAATTAACTAATTAACTTGGTATCCTTGATTTTATTACTTACATTATTCATTTACACACATATACCTATGTATTATAGAGAAGTGTGAAGAGGTCACACACTAGAGGGTTCCGTAAGCGAACATTGCGTCCATGTTTACATATATATTCTGCAATATAGTTTCTAGCTGCGTCATTGCATTGTCAAGAAACATAAACAAACAACATTCTTCATACATTTGTTTATTTTTTTATTTTCTATTTATAGGTACATATATTTGATAAAAATCATCCACATATAGTTACTAGATTCTAGTATTTATGTTGCTATTATTAATTTGGCTATTTTAATATCTCTAGTCATGATTCTGTTCGCTATATAATTATTTGCTTATGTTTCCTCTTAGTCTAAATTAACTAATTAACTTGGTATCCTTGATTTTATTACTTACATTATTCATTTTCCAATTATTAGTTGTATAAATATTATCTCCATCTTAGAATTTCTCTTTCATTCATTTTCCAATTATTAGTTGTATAAATATTATCTCCTTCTTAGAATTTCTCTTTCATTCATTTTCCAATTATTAGTTGTATAAATATTATCTCCATCTTAGAATTTCTCTTTCATTCATTTTCCAATTATTAGTTGTATAAATATTATCTCCATCTTATAATTTCTCTTCCATTCATTTTCCAATTATTAGTTGTATAAATATTATCTCCATCTTAGAATTTCTCTTTCATTCATTTTCCAATTATTAGTTGTATAAATATTATCTCCATCTTAGAATTTCTCTTACATTCATTTTCCAATTATTAGTTGTATAAATATTATCTCCATCTTAGAATTTCTCTTTCATTCATTTTCCAATTATTAGTTGTATAAATATTATCTCCATCTTAGAATTTCTCTTTCATTCATTTTCCAATTATTAGTTGTATAAATATTATCTCCATCTTAGAATTTCTCTTTCATTCATTTTCCAATTATTAGTTGTATAAATATTATCTCCATCTTAGAATTTCTCTTTCATTCATTTTCCAATTATTAGTTGTATAAATATTATCTCCATCTTAGAATTTCTCTTTCATTCATTTTCCAATTATTAGTTGTATAAATATTATCTCCATCTTAGAATTTCTCTTACATTCATTTTCTTTAAGAATTGTTATTATTATTTTTTCTTTCCTCCATCCTTTTATTTAATTCTGTTCTATTATTTATCTTAGTTCAATTATTATTGTTATTAGAACCACTTTAGTTTCGCTTTATTTGTTACTAGCAGTAATACCCGGCGTTGCCCGGGAAACTTTGACTTTTCTCCCAATATATCCTATAAGGCTATTCAGTTCCTCGACAGTACATTCATGATGTTATAATATTCAATTATTCATACGGAATAAGGCTTATAGCCCTTCAACTGTAGTAACGCTAGCTTTGGACCTAAACTAATTTATTCAAAAAGATTTCTCATTAATCGTTGCAATGGTTTTCGAGTTACAAAGATTGCGTGAGTGGATGCTGGGATGGACCACGGGTTGACTAAAAAATAGACCTTAACCTTCCGGTAGATTAAACTTATCTATTCAAAAAGATTCCTCATTAATCATTGCAGTGGTTTTTGAGCTACAAAGATTGCGTGGGTGGATGCTGGGATGGACCAGATATTGAGGTACTAATACGCCTATAACCTTCCACAGACGATGACGAACAAATTTTTTAAAAAATCAATCAAATCCATCAAGCCGTTCGTGAGTTATAGCGGTACAACGCACAGACATTTTCAGCTTTATATATATGATAAACCGTTAAAAAGCGAGAAATTTGAAGAATGGAGTCTACCGAGCTCAGGATCGCCAATTAGAAATCTAGCTGAGGCACTTAGGTCAGATGTTTTAATCAAGAAGTTAAAAATAACTTTGAGCACGTCGTCCTTCGGATGGGACTTTAAGCGATGATCCAGGGCTTTTTCAAATGTGAGGTACTCGATAATGAGACGTATGTTACGTAAATAAACCTGGGTAGGTGAAATTTCACTTAGGTTGAAAATAACCTTGAGCACGTCGTCCTTCGGATGGGACTTTCCGGATATATGTATCTGAATCTGTCGTATCAGTTTTAACAATTATTAAACCTATAAATCGTTAAATACCGCGATTTTTTTGAAAAACATTTGTATTTCGATTTAGGGGGAGCATTCAGATAATCCGGTCGTTCTCTATCAGTTTTAACAAATATTAAATCTATAAACCGTTAAAAAGCGAGAAATTTGAAGAATGGAGTTTACCGAACTCAGAATCGCCACTTAGAAATCTAGCTGAGGCACTTAGGTCAGATGTTTTAATCGAGAAGTTAAAAATAACTTTGAGCACGTCGTCCTTCGGATGGGACTTTAAACGACTCTCCAGGGCTTTTTCAAATGAGAGGTACTCGATAATGAGACGTATGTTATGTAAATAAACCTGGGTAGGTGAAATTTCACTTTGGTTGAAAATAGCCTTGAGCACGTCCTCCTTCGGATGGGACTTTCCGGATATATCTGAATCTGTCGTATCAGTTTTAACAATTATTAAGCCTATAAACCGTTAAATAGCGCGAATTTTTTGAAAAACATTTTTATTTTGATTTTTGTGTAGCATTCAGATAATCCGCTCGTTCTCTATCAGTGTTAACAAATATTAAATCTATAAACCGTTAAAAAGCGAAAAATTTGAAGAATGGAGTCTACCGAACTCAGAATCGCCACTTAGAAATCTAGCTGAGGCACTTAGGTCAGATGTTTTAATCGGGAAGTTAAAAATAACTTTGAGCACGTCGTCCTTCGGATGGGACTTTAGGCGATGATCCAGGGCTTTTTCAAATGAGAGGTACTCGATAATGAGACGTATGTTATGTAAATAAACCTGGGTAGGTGAAATTTCACTTTGGTTGAAAATAGCCTTGAGCACGTCCTCCTTCGGATGGGATTTTCCGGATATATTTGAATCTGTCGTATCAGTTTTAACAATTATTAAGCCTATAAACCGTTAAATAGCGCGAATTTTTTGGAAAACATTTTTATTTTGATTTTTGTGTAGCATTCAGATAATCCGATCGTTCTCTATTAGTTTTAACAAATATTAAATCTATAAACCGTTAAAAAGCGAGAAATTTGAGGAATGGAGTCTACCGAGCTCAGGATCGCCACTTAGTAATCTAGCTGAGGCACATAGGTCAGATGTTTTAATCGGGAAGTTAAAAATAACTTTGAGCACGTCGTCCTTCGGATGGGACTTTAAGCGATGATCCAGGGCTTTTTCGAATGTGAGGTACTCGATAATGAGACGTATGTTATGTAAATAAACCTGGGTAGGTGAAATTTCACTTTGGTTGAAAATAGCCTTGAGCACGTCCTCCTTCGGATGGGACTTTCCGGATATATCTGAATCTGTCGTATCAGTTTTAACAATTATTAAGCCTATAAACCATTAAATAGCGCGAATTTTTTGAAAAACATTTTTATTTTGATTTTTGTGTAGCATTCAGATAATCCGCTCGTTCTCTATCAGTGTTAACGAATATTAAATCAATAAACCGTTAAAAAGCGAGAAATTTGAAGAATGGAGTCTACCGAACTCAGAATCGCCACTTAGAAATCTAGCTGAGGCACTTAGGTCAGATGTTTTAATCGAGAAGTTAAAAATAACTTTGAGCACGTCGTCCTTCGGATGGGACTTTAAACGACTCTCCAGGGCTCTTTCAAATGAGAGGTACTCGATAATGAGACGTATGTTATGTAAATAAACCTGGGTAGGTGAAATTTCACTTTGGTTGAAAATAGCCTTGAGCACGTCCTCCTTCGGATGGGACTTTCCGTATATATCTGAATCTGTCGTATCAGTTTTAACAATTATTAAGCCTATAAACCGTTAAATAGCGCGAATTTTTTGAAAAACATTTTTTCTTTTGATTTTTGTGTAGCATTCAGATAATCCGCTCGTTCTCTATCAGTTTTAACAAATATTAAATCTATAAACCGTTAAAAAGCGAGAAATTTGAAGAATGGAGTCTACCGAGCTCAGAATCGCCACTTACAAATCTAGCTGAGGTACTTAAGTCAGATGTTTTAATCGGAAAGTTAAAAATAACTTTGAGCACGTCGTCCTTCGGATGGGACTTTAAACGACGCTCCAGGGCTTTTTCGAATGTGAGGTACTCGATAATGAGACGTATGTTATGTAAATAAACCTGGGTAGGTGAAATTTCACTTAGGTTGAAAATAACCTTGAGCACGTCGTCCTTTGGATGGGACTTTAAGCGATGCTCCAGGGCTTTTTCGAATGTGAGGTACTCGATAATGAGACGTATGTTATGTAAATAAACCTGGGTAGGTGAAATTTGACTTAGGTTGAAAATAAGCTTGAGCACGTCGTCCTTCGGTTGGGACTTTCCGGATACCTATATCTGAATCTGTCGTATCAGTTTTAACCATTATTAAGCCTATAAACCGTTAAATACCGCGAATTTTTTGAAAAACATTTTTATTTTGATTTTTGTGTAGCATTCAGATAATCTGCTGGTTCTCTATCAGTTTTAACAAATATCAGTTGTTGTTCAGACGTTGTTTTGATCGGACGTATTTGCAGCTCCCGGGGATTGCCAGCCTTCGGACTCAGATAAGTCAACCTTTCATCTTTCTATAACTTTTATTTAACCTTCTTTTCTTTTCCTTTTCTCTTTTCATTATTCTTTTTTCTTTTCCCTTCCCAGTTTGAATTATTATTTATTAAATTTTGAATTGATTGGACCCGAACATGTCCACGACGAGTGGGGGCCCTGGACCCTACTACAAAATGACGAATTAATTTCTCCCAAATTAACCTTACCTAATGAAGAAAATATAAATTCAAATTTAGACCCGATGCAAACTGATGAATCAACGAGTTTAGCTCGGCAAAACGTTAGGCTTATTAGTAATAGCATGAATTTAGAAGCTCTGCATACTGATGGTATACAGAATAATATTACTGGATCGCACCCCCAAACTCTTAAACGACCTAATTCGGATGAACTGCAAAGTAAATCTAAAATATACATAACTGAAACATAAATGAAAATTCAAATGAAAAAGAAAACAAAACTATCGAATTTAGGAATCGGCTGGCTCAAAATCGTTTCAGCCCCAATGATCAAGGCCCGTACTATGTTTTCGTTGAAGGTTTGGAAAATAACGTGGGTAAATATGACATTCGGAAAAATGCTCTTTGAGAACCCTAAGTTAAATTATGAAAATATCCTAAACATATCGGTAACTGGCAGAAACAGGGTAAAAATAGAAACTAAAAGTTATAGTGTAGCCAACTATATAGTTGAATAAGAGATGCTAAAAAACAAAAAACTGTTCGCATACATCCCGGAGTTTCTAACGAGACGGATAGGAGTTATTCGTAATGTGGACCCATCTCTTCCCGAGAATGAAATACTGACAGAAATGCGATCCTCAGTGACACCAGTATATATCCGACGACTGACACGTACTGAGCAGACGGACAATAAGAGAAAAATATTTACATTAGACACATGTTTTGTGACATTTGCTGGGCAGGTCCTGCCCCAGTATGTAACTATTTACGGAGCTCGGTGTCCAGTCAGACCGTACATTCCGCCTGTAAGACAGTGCCTGAACTGTCTGCGATTCTTCCATATGGCAGCCCAGTGCAGGAGCAATCCCAGGTGTCACCACTGTGGTGACAACCATCAGAAGAAGGACTGTCCCAACCTAGACCACCCTCCCGTTTGCGCCAGCTCTGGAGGTAAACACAATTTTGATGACAAAAAGTGTCCCATTTTTCTGGCTAAAGCTGATGAGAACAAGAAGAAATTTTATAATGTCTCTTACGCAGACATAACTAACAATAAATTTCAAGTATTAAATATTCTAGGTAACAATAGTAATAGCGGAGGGCCACCTAGCGAGAATGAAACCAACTTTCCTTCTCTGGTTGAGCAGCCAGGAAATCGATCCTCTTTCAAAACAAAAATCAAACCTCTTAGATTTACACCATACAGACCTTCCAAAGTGAGTCCAACCCCCACTCCCACCCCGACGGATCCCATTCAACCAATCACATCCAACCCTTATCGAACCACACAAACTGACAAATACATATCCACTCTGACTAACCTAATCCAGACACTGAAGTCAGATCCTAGAATGTCCCTTGAAAAAATAATTGATAACATAGGACATACATTGTACAATTTAGTCAATGAAAATCAGAGTATAGTTGACTGCCTCAAAGGAAAATATGAAATTAATAAAGATAACTTTAGTGGAAGATCTGCTTCCAACTAATTTCCCAAGACTCCTATTCCTTAATTTATATTTATGATTTCTTCTTAGTTTTATTATCAAACCTACTTTTTTATGAATAAACCAAATATTCATGCGAATATCGCTCACAACCATTTACCAACAAGTTCGTTGCGAAACCTTAAAGTTTTGCAATGGAATATGAGGTCATTCTGCGCTAATAAGCTCTCCCTTATAGTAGTATTAACTAGAGAGAAGATAGATGTGACGCTTCTATCGGAGACCTGGACCTTACCAGACCAAACTTATAAAATCCCACATTATAATTTCATACGTGACGACAGAGTCGACGGTTACGGCGGCTCTGGGATATTGATACATGACAGCTTGACATATGCTGAACTACATTTTAATAACCCTCTATCCGATATCCTTCAAATCATAGGCATTAGCTTGAAGACTAAAAATAACCCTATAGCATTAATATCCCTATACCTAAAACCTAATCATAAATTCAATATTGTACAATGGAGAGATTTATTCCTTCAGTTTCCCAAGTCAACTGTAATAGGTGGAGACATGAACGTCCATCACACTGCTTTTGGTTCCTCTTATGTCGACCCGGCAGGTAGAGCTCTGTTGGATGCTTTAGACCAACATAAATTCTGCTTTCTCAATGATGGTTCCCCTACACGGATCCCTAGTCCTGCAAGTAAACCCTCAGCTCCAGATCTCACTCTAGTGTCTTCCGATTTGGCCTATCAATGTACTTGGGAAGTTCTAAATGAACACCTTGGCTCGGATCACTTGGGTATTCTCATAGCCCTGCAGTTCGAAACCCATTCTCCACCGGTAGCTGGACACTTTAAGACAGGATGGAACACGGCATAAGCCGATTGGGACCTCTATAAGACCATAGTAAATGATATGATTGTAGCTTCTCCTCCTCAAAACTACGGACAGCTTCAGGAGATTATTAACCATGCCGCATCAAGAGCAATCCCATCCGCAAAACCCAGACCGCTTCCTCATTCTAAGGCCAACTCCTATAGACGCGTTCCGAAAGCTTGGTGGGACGAGGACTGTAAAAGGGCTTGGGAACACAAACAAAAAGCCTTCCATAATTATAAAGCTCAACCTTCTCGGGAAAATTATATTGAAGTCAAAAAACAAACAGCTTTATGTATCCAGGGCTTTTTCCAATGTGAGGTATTCGATAATGAGACGTATGTTATGTAAATAAACCTGGGTAGGTGAAATTTCACTTCGGTTGAAAATAACCTTGAGCACGTCGTCCTTCGGATGAGACTTTCCGGATATATCTGAATCTGTCGTATCAGTTTTAACAATTATTAAGCCTATAAACTGTGAAATACCGCGAATTTTTTGAAAAACATTTTTATTTTGATTTTTGTGTAGCGTTTAGATAATCTGGTCGTTCTCTATCAATTTTAACAAATATTAAATTTATAAACCGTTAAAAAGCTAGAAATTTGAAGAATGGAGTCTACCGAGCTCAGAATCGCCACTTAGAAATCTAGCTGAGGCACTTAGGTCAGATGTTTTAATCGGGAATTTAAAAATAACTTTGAGCACGTCGTCCTTCGCATGGGACTTTAAGCGATGATCCAGGGCTTTTTTGAATGTGTTCACTTAGGTTGAAAATAACCTTGAGCACGTCGTCCTTCGGATGGGACTTAAAGCTATGCTCTAGGGCTTTTTCGAATGTGAGGTGCTCGATAGTGAGACGTATGTTATGTAAATAAACCTGGGTAGGTGAAATTTCACTTAGGTTGAAAATAACCTTAGCACGTCGTCCTTCGGATGGGACTTTCCGGATATATCTGAATCTGTCGTATCAGTTTTAACAATTAATAAGCCTATCAACCGTTAAATAGCGCGAATTTTGATGAATGGGATAGTATGTTGTTAGCTCGACTTTTTGTGAATACTATTTTCATTTTGATTTTTGTGTAAGATTCAGATAATCCAGTCGTTCTCTATCAGTTTTAACAAATATTAAATCTATAAACCGTTAAAAAGCGAGATA